>JAVIAB010000059.1:40042089-40307870 GCA_032433765.1 Megaustenia siamemsis | reverse complement strand
TGATGTTTCCTATAGAAGAGTTTGCTATAGAGTTTTCTCTTGTCTCTTCTCAGCACATGTCCGAAATATGTCCAATATTATTTCCTTAATTATAGATGAGATCTTTGTTGCATGACCATTTCTCTTATTTCAATATTAGTCTTTAATTCATTTTATTGTACACAGAGTATTCTTCTCAGGAATTTGTCCTCATAGTTTTTTTTTTAAATCAACCTCTTTTGAATTTTCCAGCTTTCACATTCATGAGGTAAGGGTTGACAATACGTTTGAGTTGATAGTCTAAGTTTGGTTTTTGAAACAAAGAATTTCTGAATGACAAAAAGGTGCCGGCGCAGAGTAACTTTGCGAAACGACAGGGGAAAAACAGACTATTTCTATGTCCCGAAGTCTCAATTCTAAAGATGGGAGAAAATATGCAAACTATTATTGTTAATGGGAGCTCATTGCTCAGTGGTTAATGAACTGGACTACAAAGGACAAGAGGTCGGGTTCGATCCTGATCGACGGCTTCCGGGCTTACCCAGCCTTAAATAGGTACCAGATTTTTTCTGGCAAAGTAAATCGGCACGGGCGTAATAACGACCCCCATTACTCCAAAAATCATGTGCCGTAGGTCTATAAAAATTATGGTCACTAACACCATATTCCCTATACGCCACTTTGGCGTGACGGGGGCTCTTTACTTTTATTTACTTATTATTGTTAATAGGAGCCACGGATGATCAAAGGTAAGGGTAAAGTACGAGACTTGAACCGGCGTCTTAGCACGCGAGCTTCCACTCTTATGTGCTCGCTGCCTATCCAGAAATGTTCGGAGATTTCTGGATAGTGTCGCTTCAAGCATCGAAATTCACGATGCGAAGCGACATTCCTCACCTTCCCAGATAGTACCGTGGGGGTATTTTTTTTCCCACCACAAGTACAACTCACCATGCTCCCATTGAGAATCGAACACGGGTTGTCCGAACGTCAGTAGTCCGGCCGGGTGGTTTTCCCAACTAGGCTACCGAGCCCCGGGGTAGATCAATGGTCAGTGAACTGGAATTTTGAGGACGGAGAGATATTAGAGACGGACAGTAGAACCTGTGACAGCGTGCACCATCGAGGCTAGAGGTAGAGTCAGGACTGGAAATCCGACTTCAGAACTGGACTTTTAAGTATAGAGTCAGGATCAACAGGGCATTTATAACCGCATTAGTATGAAAGTAGACGAATTTATTTCAGGGGACGAGGTATGTTTTAAAACACTCTGAAAAATCCAAAATAATCAACAAAAAAGAAAAAAAAACAATGAATGGTCCAAAACAATAGATGGTCCGAATTAGGATCTAACCCTTACTCCTCGGCATAGTGTCTTGCTACGAGAACCAAACGCTAAAGCACACGGCCAACTCAACTACCTAAAAAGATAGCTTCATTGGCGACGTCTTTCACGCATGTGTTCTTCATGACTATAGCATAATGTTACGATCACAGTCGGGAATAAATTGTATATCTGTATTTTCCTATTAAGTCAAGCAGGACAAAAGGATAGGGCTGAATACTTGCGTCGCAGACAAACAGTTATAAGACGAAACAGCACGCATAGTAGTTCCTGTGGTTTAGACTGGACACAAAGAATATAATAAAAGAATATTTTTATGGAGGGAAATTTCTGAGCCGATATATCGGCGAATCATTTCAGAAAGTAGGCGTCCGTGGCCTAGAGGTAGCGAACTCTGATCTCTCACAAATTCAAGGTCCGGGGAACGATTGTCACTGACCTCGGTTTTTAAAGAAATTACGACTCGTGGGATCACCGTCCTCGGGACCGTGCCTACCGTCAGAAGCCAATGACAAACCACCGATATATAATGCCTATAATCTTGTTTCATAAGTCGTGCCCAACTTTAAAATCAATATCTTTTAAACCGCTTTTTGTAATTTTTTTCAAAATTTGCATGTATAGTTATAATGATTAGAACCCAACAGGGAATTAATTTAATTAAAACAAACATTTGGTTATTATTATTGCTTATTTGATTTATATAAATTTATAACGACCCATTGATGTAGTCAAAACTTAGTGCTTACAGTATTTAAGTTAAAAATAGCGATTACAAATCTATACACGCTCAAATTTACGATTTTGCACGCTTTCCGCGTGAGTTGTCTGACACAATTAGACACTTGTAGTAAACACGAGACATTGTGTGTTCCATTTCCGGTAATTCAGCGGCGTAACGTGGAACAATAACATTTATCATGAGTCTTAAAATGAAATTCTGCAGTTTACAAAACATAGCAATAAAAATGTATGACTATTTTTGCAAAGAGGCTAAACGAGGAAGATTATTTCATTCTTTAGAAACCCTGAGAATAGGACAAGACACATTTTGGATTTATCTAAACGGTCATTTAATCGCTGGATTCAGCACGTGACCGTCAATGTTCAAAATATACAAAATCACAAGGAAGAGCAAAAATGTTGGATAATTTCGACAGTGAACTTATTAGAAGTGAAATTCGCAAAATGTTGGGTATGAATGAAACTGTTACAATAAGAAAATTAAAAGTATCGCTGAAAAAGAACAACAGTATTGAAATATCAAAGTCTACATTATGGAGGAATGTGAGAGCTGCAGGCTTTACATTCAGAAAGTATTCCAATGGACGAAACATCATCTGTGAGAAGCCACGTATAGTAGTCATGAGAAGCAAGTACTTACGTGAAGTAAAAGAGGTGCGCAAGCAAGGTTATGATATTGTGTACTTGGATGAAACATGGATCAATGCTCACCACACTAACCAAAGGGAATGGCAGTCATCAGATGGAAAGATTAAGAGATTAATACCTAGCAGCAAAGGACAGCGCTTGATAATTGCTCATGCAGGTAGTCGACAACATGGACTAATACAGAATGCAGAGCTCATTTTTCTTTCAAAATCCATAGACAATCGGGATTATCACTCTGAGATGAATGGTCACATATTTAGACATTGGATTGAAAATTCTGTTCTCCCAGCACTAGATCGACCATCTTGCCTAATAATGGACAATGCAGCGTACCACAACATTGTTGCACTTGAAGATAAAGTCCCGACGTCATCCAGTACAAAAGATGCTATTAAGATATGGCTCACAAAGGAGCACATACAATTTAATAACATGTACTTAAAACCTGAATTACTATCTCTAGTAAAGCAAAAACAGAGGACAAAGATTTTTCAAATAGACAAGATTATCCAAGAGCACGGTCATATAAGTTTGAGGCTGCCACCTTACCATGCTCATTTAAATCCAATAGAACTAATCTGGGCAAAATTAAAAGGACAAGTGGCAGATGAAAATACAACATTCAAAATATGCGATGTAAAGACTCTTGCTAATCTAGCTTTATTAAATATAGACAAAGATTATTGGGCTAAATGTGAAGACCACGTCTAAAACAGGAAGAGGAATATTGGAAAAATGATGGTTTGCGGAATGTTCAACCCCAAACAGTTATTAATCTTTTAGACTCGTCTGATTCAGAATGAAAGTATATAGCCCCCACAATGTTGGCCCCTATATTATTACCTTAATTATTTCAACAAACGGTCCTTTTCAGGACCACACAACTATGAAAATTGGACATACAGGTATACCTTGATATTATTATCGTCCGTCCTCGAACTGAGCAGACAATAATTCTCCTGGTGTTTTGTTTTATCCAGTTATTTCCCCATTACGGCCACGCCTTTACCTAGTGAAAATTAATCGTAGACCAGCAACTACGGTAATTTCTATTCTTTAGGGCTTCACAATTTACAATTTTGACAAACATCAAAGAAATATCGCCGCTTTAAGAAAACTGCAGCTGCAAGATATTTGTTAAATATACATTTAAAGGGTCTTTTGCATTCTAATAACATTTGGAAAATTTCAAAAGTATTTAACAAACGGTTAGACAGTAATAGCGTTTTGAAGTTGGGCATATGTTTTGAAACGAGCTATAGACAATTACACAGCCAAAATGTAAAGAAGTGCTGGGGTAATAGCAACGTCCTGTAAATGATACGTTATTTTACTTTTAGTATGAAAACAGTAGAAAACACACAAAAAGGTTAGTTTCTATGATGCAGTTAGATATTAGTAATATACATGTATTTCTCTCGTGTTATATGTGTCCAGTTTTTTTTTCAGGAAGGTCGTGAAGGGAGGCCGAAACATCATCGTTTTTTGTTTTTTTTTTGTCGCCTACAGCTGTCATATCATCAGCTTTATTGCAACTTCTTACTTATCCCCACTTAAGTCATCATCATCGAGTGCCTTCTCCGCAACGAAGGTTGGCTACCATGGATCGCCATTCTACTCTGTTTCTTGCTTTGATGGTGCAGGCTGTCATAGATTGACTTGTCCATCTTTTGATGTTACTCGTCCATGTAGTCTTGGTCTGCCTTTGCCTCTTTTACCTTGTATTTTCCTTCCAATATTACTTTTAGTATGCTGAAGTGTCTTTTAACATGCCCCAAAAATTTCATTTGTCTTGTCTTAATTGGTAGCCGCGATAGCTCAGTGGTTAGTGAACTGGACTACAAAGGACAAGGGTAGGGTTCGATCCCAACCGACGGCTTCCGGGTTCACCCAGCCTTAAATTGGTGCCGGATTTTTTTCTGGGAAAGTGAAGCGGCACGGGCGTAATACCGACCACATTATCCCAAAAATCACGCGCTGAAGGTCTGTAAAATTTATGATTACTAACACCATATTCCCTATACGCCACTTGGCGTGATGGGGGTACTTTACTTTTGCTACTTTTTGTCTTAATTGTATTTAGTAGTTCTCTTTTTTTTTAAGTTGTTTTAAAACTTCATCGTTTGTTTTCTTTTGTTTCCATCCAATTCTACCTATTCTATAAATCCACATTTCAAAGGCTTCAATTTTCTGTTTTGTTTTCTTGTCTAATGTCCATGTTTCTGCACTATACAGGCATATTGAGAAGATGTAACATTTTGCCATTCTTAGTTTCAGCCCTGCTGATATTTGTTTAATATCACTTAAGTACCATGTTACTTTCCCTCCTGGAACACTATTGGCTTGATCTACAGATAAGTCATTATCCGTGTTATCGGTGTTAACGAATTTACCGAGGTTACCAAGGGCAGGTGAAGTAGGATCTTAGTAATACCAGTTCACTTTTCCTGACACGAGCAGTTACAAGTCACAAAGACAAGGCCCACCTGATGTTGAGTTTCTTTAGGCGCCGTCTCTATCCTGACTCAGTTCTTCAATCTGCCTTCCAACGAGCTCTCGATATTTCCCGCCCTGTGGCACTCACCCCATCCACCTGCCGTTCCTCTGATAGGACAATATTTACCCTCACCTACACCCTCACAACTTGGCTGTGGTGAGGATCCTTAACCGATACCGCTCCACTCTCCACTCTGATCCCACTACCCGACTACTTTTCAGTAATCCTCCTTTGGTAGCCTTCACACGCGACAGGAGTCTGAGAGACATTCTTGTCACG
This sequence comes from Megaustenia siamemsis, assembly GCA_032433765.1. Classification (NCBI taxonomy): domain Eukaryota; kingdom Metazoa; phylum Mollusca; class Gastropoda; order Stylommatophora; family Ariophantidae; genus Megaustenia; species Megaustenia siamemsis. Next base: position 40,302,378 of record JAVIAB010000059.1, on the reverse strand, counting down.
AGCCACCTCTCCCGCTCAAACCACAAACACCTTGATACTGTTCGTTGTGGACGTTGAGTTTGCAGAACTTGTGACTACGTGCTTTGCACCGACTCGGTCTTGTTCCCTAATAAGCGATCGACATCAAGGAGGGGTTTACTTGTGTGTCACGGAATATCATCTACGCCATATTATGTAAGCATTGCCAGATGACGTATGTGGGTGAGTCTGGACGACGCCTATGTAACATATTTTGTGAGCATCTTCGCGATGTTGAGAAAAAGACTGACAGTTCGGTGTCTGCCCATTTCAACTCCCCTGGCCATAGTGTGGTAAACCTGACATGCAAGTTACTGGCATTGCCTCGGGTCACTCAATCAATCGCAGCCGGTTCGCCTTTGAGATCGCCTCATTGCCCAGTTGGGTTCGCTGTCCTCCCATGGCATGAACATGTCGCTCTCATACACATAGAGCACCTATCACACATTTCTTACCCCCATGCGCTACCGAACCTATACATGTATGCATATTTGTCTGCATATGTAATGGTACATTTAGACACCTTCGTGTTTTCTTTTGTGTGCTTTGTGGTAATATATACGGATTTATGCTTGTGCGCATGTTTTTTTTTTCTTACACATCTGTTCGTTGCGCACACACTGTTAGATATATACAGTTTATACGTATCTTGTACCCATCTCCCTATATTTTTAGAACCCTTCCGTCCTCCCACCTGACTGCCTGGTCAGTGAGATATATAGTTGGTCAGCCCGTTATTTTAGTTCATTCAGAAGCGTATCACGCTCTGGACCACAGGGAAGTGACATTTTAAAAAATTTCTTTTCTTGAGTATCTAGCATATTATCGCCATGTAGTCAGATTTGTGTACATATCCTTATATATTTGTTGTGTGTTATTGTTTGTTGTTTTAGTTGAAGGCCCTTGGACGAAACGTCAACTTTTGTTTTGTTAATTACCACGTAAAGCTGTTACCATACCACTTTTTCTTCTTTTTAAAAAAAAAAAAATTGTCATTATCGTCAGCTTTACAGCAGCTTCGCATCTCTATGCATCTTGGTGCATCTTGATGCATCTTAGAGCATCTTGGTGCAGCTTGGTTCATCTTGGTGCATCTTGATGCATCTTAGAGCATCTTGGTGCAGCTTGGTTCATCTTGGTGTACCTTGATGCCTTTACTCCTTTATAAGTCACAAACCACTTTCAGCCCACGCTTGGCCCAGCTTGGTCCAACGTGTAATAAACGATAACATACACTCATGTGGTTGGTCTATATTTCATGAGTTGTGTCCCTTAAATAAAGTCGGATTGAGGGATGGGGCAGTGAATCCTAGAACACCGCAAATCTTGAAAAAAAAAAAAAAGAAAACCAACAACAACAACAAATGTGAGGGATTCGAAACTCGAATCTACGTGTCATTTTGATCTTTCAAATTTTAAAATCCCAATGTAAAAAAAAAAAAAAAAAAAAACTGTTAACACTGTAGAAGCATTCATAATTTTTTAAAAATGATTATAGTAATATCTTTCTAACACGGATCTAGCGGCCCTGAATGTCACGCTGCTGTCAGTATGTTTGTCATCCAGCAGAATCTACTGGAATTTTCTAGTCACCAGACTGCCGTGTGCTGAGTTCTGTCGAAAATTCTCGAAATTAACTCTCGATATCGAGCTGAAGTCGAATGTGTTAGGCCGAAAGGGCAAATATTATAGTTATGCTGCAAACCACAACACAACGCAGATACGCCCACTTAACGTCCTTTTAAAGGCGGATGACAAAGAAGCGTACTCCTTTAGGCATTGGGCGAACGCAAGCAAGCAAACAACTCTCGATATCGCTGGAGGTTTCTAGCAACTAATTCCGAGGTATATAAATACTGCGTCGCAAAATTACTAAAATGTCCTACCAACTGTACTATGCAAGACTACAGCTTAGCGTTTTTAGTTCTACTCAACTCTCCGCAGCGTCGCACTTGCACACGCTGTCAGTCTACGCTCGGCATTATCTGGTTTATTATGAACCTCAATAGTTTTATTTTTAATTAATAAATTCAATTAGTTGTAAGTCTGGTCTGTTCTATTTATGGTTGGGTCAAAGCTTTTTTTTTTAAACTGTTTGCTTAATGTGAGCTAAAAATAAAACTCCAATATTTGTAATAAGTTGCCACTGTACTTGGTATGCTCTGCGTCCATTAAATTAATAAGTTAATACTTCACCCCTCTCCCTGTGGATTTAAGAAATATTAAATTGCAAAAATAAATAATTTTATTAAAACTCTCTCTACAGATGCTACAACTTGTGGATGCTGTCTATATGAACCAAATTAGTAAATAACCATGCGTCCACTAACGCAGGAGGAGATCAACACCTTCTTTGACAAACTATCCAAATAGTAAATTACATGTTTCATCATATATTCGTATATATTTGGTAGAAGTTTTAGTTTAAAATACTTGTCACATAAATTCCATACTTAAGGTTGTCACGTTCTGTTTTATTCAAGACACAAGAGCCACGAACTCAACTATTCTTTTAATTGTTTGTGTGCTACTCAAATCACATACGACTTTAATTTATCAAAGTCTACAAATTTGGACATCATCAAGTACGTGTGAGATACAAGCCATATTCGTCTTTGGTGGAAAGAAGGGATCGCTCCAGGATATGCTGTCATTCATTTATGAAGATTCTTCTTAGATCTTCTTCTACGAAAACTCAGGAACTTTTTTTTTCCCAGCATTACATTTTTGCATTGCTGATCTCTGACACTGGTGTTCTGATTAGCCTACTGTTTGTGTGGATAGAGATCATTGGCTACAAAGTAAATCAACTGAACGGGATGTGTCAAAGTCTCGTTTTCACGCCCTACGTATTTAGCTTTCTGCCCGTTTGGTACGTTGTGTGCATAATAGTGAAGATTTACATCACCATATGTCTCCAACAAGCTCTGTGGTTATGTGCACAAAGCGACGCGCCAGTATCGTGGTCATGTGCATTCTAGTCTTGTCGTTGTTGCTGTATATGGTCACTACTGTTGCTGCTGAGGTAACGCCAAACGAGATAGGTCTTGAGAAATGCTTGCCAAGTCCAAGGCTGATGTTCTTGCACATAATAACCTTCATTGACTCGCTGATCGCCATTACTGTCATGCTCTTCACGATCGTTCTGTCCATCATGCACAAGTCCCCGTGGGATGGAGCTCAGTATCCTGCCGATGCTGGAAGTTTCCGAGCTGAAACCGATCAACGATCCTAGGTGGAGCTCAGTGCGAGCTAGCGCCCAGGTTCGTGTGGCTAGGCTGCTCTCTGCCTTGTCTCTATCTTACATCATCATGAACGCACCCAGCCACGTGGCCAGACTGTACTATTTCATGCGGACTCAAGACTCAGAGGACATGAAATTGACATTCTCTAAAGGTATTATCCGGCTGATCTTCCAGCACGTCAGTCACGCCCACCATGCCTGCAAGTTTTGGATCTTCGTGGTCGTCAGTAGAAACTTTAGTACAGCAAAAAAAAAAAAAAAAATTGTAGCACAATGTTGGGATGAAGATTTGATTTTAGAGTGCCAGTTTTGCCACTATTGTTATTTCCTTGTTGGACAATAGTGGTGATGGCTGTCCAACGATTTGGCAGGCTTTGTCGTATCTTGAATCTATTTCTGCTGTTTGTGAATTGTCGTTTGTCCCTAAACTTTCTAGGTATTTAAATTCCTCTACTTGTTTTAGTTGTGTGCCATCGATTTATGTCGATGTTCTGTTTCTCTTTCGCGATATTCATGACTTCTGTTTTGTTGATGTTTTGTTTCTTTTCATGCTGTTTTTGTATGCCTGTGCTGTTGAGTCTATTTAAGTATTCTTGTAGATTTTCTATTTGTCCATGTATTAGTGTCTGGTCGTCTGCAAATAAAAGCTCGTTATCTCAGATAGGTTGATTAACTTGCACATATAGCCCATGTATGTAATAAACAATAGTGGAGGTGGGGGGGGGGAGGACCCTCCCCTGTCTTACACCTGATCTAATTTCGAAATGGTCTATGTAACCTGCTGCTGCTCTGACTGTAAATCTGCTGTTGATGTAGAGACTTTTAATTAAGTTGGTCAGTGTTGGCTTACTCCGTATGTTGTTTGTATCTGTATCTCACAGTTGTTCTAAGATTACTCTGTCGAGTGTTTTTTCCTGGTTAATGAGAGCTATGTACACATGTTGATTGTGTTCTGTCGTTTTTTCTGTTAACTGTTGTAAGGTGAATCAGTCCATCGAGAGAAGTCAGTGCATCCTCTTTTTTTTCCGAACCCCATTTGAGAATCGCTGTAGTTCTATTATTGGTCTCAGCCTCTCCCCCCCCCCCCAAAAAAAAATAAATAAATAAATAAATAAAATTTTGGCTTATAACTTTCCTACATGGCGGAGAAGCGATATACCTCTATATTGATTGCAGTCTCTCTTGCTACCTTTATTTTTCCATATTGGTAGGATGTTTGTCTGTTGTTAGTCTTCTGGAGCTTTTTATTGGTGCCATTCTGCATTAAATATTCTGCGCAGCTATGTAACTTCTGTTTCTCCTGCTGATACTATTATTTCTACTGATGTGTTGCCTATACCCGATGCTTTATTTCTTGGTGCATATTTGATTACTTCTTCGATTTACTCTTACATTATGTTGTTTGTGCATTCGTGCGTGGTTTTTGATGTGTTATTGGTGTCAAGTTTAATAGGTCTTCAAAACCATTCTTTCTATCACTGTTGCTTATGTTGGTTATTTGATATGGCTGTCCGTCTTTGTCATTTATGAGCTCAGTAGGATCGTGGTTTTCTTGTTTCGCTCTAGTTGCTTTTACTGCTTTGTAGTAATCTCTTGTGGCTGTCTTGAAGTTACTGCTCACATTATGTCTAAATTCTGTCCATTTCTTTTGATTACCTTCTTTGATCAAAATTTTAACTTTTTATCCCAACCAAAGCATATTTTTCATATTCTTCTTGGCTCTTATTCTCCCTTCCTTTTTAAAACAGTTTCTTCTTTTCTTTAATTTCTTCTCTGATTGCTTTGCTCCACCACGGGGTGCTCTTTTTTCCTTCTTTTGACTCTAGATTTGTTCCATAAACTGTCTTTTGAGATGTTGATTACCGCTTTCTTAAACTGTTTCCACTCTTCTTCTACTGTGCTTATTTCTTTGAATTTCTCTGTAAGCTTTTCTTCTAGGGTTTTCCTTGGTTCTTGGTCGTTTAATAGTTTTATTTTTAATGTCTGATCCTTTAGCTTCTTTTGTTTGTTTTGCGTATCTTCTCTTATTTTTGGCTGTCTGAGTGCAATCAAAACTATCTTGTGGTCCGTGTCGTGTGTGATATTAGGGATTGCTCTACTGTCGGTTACTCTTTTCTTGTTCTGTTTTCTTGTTAGTATAAAAATCTATCTGGCTTCTGCATATTGTGTCATTCCACTTGTACCATATATTGGTGCTTAATAGCGACGCTCTGTGTTTGAAGAATGTGTTGGTGATAAACAAATCATTTGATTACATAATTCCAGTAGCCTGCTTCCATTTTCATTTATCTCAGCTGTCTGTTATCGCCAAAGGGTCTCTGGATATCTCTGTTGTCACTGTTGTGTTTCCCAAGCTTTCCATTAAAATCTGTCATCGCTAACATGTTGTCGCTTTAGTAAGTCTTGTTGACATTTGAAGTGAAGAAATGAATTAAACTGAACATAGCACACAATAAGAACATTGCCTCGTATATCATTCAGGTTTTTACATTAAAAGATAAATTGTTAAAGAACAGATAATGAACGAAAAAAAAAACACCATCACATCCCGTGGTGTGTACGGAACATGCTATTAGTTGACATTAAAAAAAATCTCCGGTGCAGTTTTAGGCTTCGATTGCTGAGTGGTTAGTTCTGATCAAAAGGGTCTCTTGCTCTGTTCTAGATCAAAAGGGTTCAGATTCAATTCTCTCAGCTGGTGGACTTTTTTTTTCGAATCGACAAGGTCACAGTGTTCACTCATCCACCAAAAATGGATACCAAAGAATTTGGAAGTAAAGGCGTACTGGAGTGACACCGGCAACATTACCCACAAATGTACCGCGGTCAGGGACAAATATGGTTACAGAGGCCACATTCTCTATACGCCTAACAGGAAAGGGGAGGGAACTCAAATTTCATCTACAATTTTAAGCAATGTGGGAAGCACAGGGTGTCTACAAACCACTACTTGATTTAAATTAGTTATAAAATAAAAACGTCTCTAAATATTCTATATCTCGATAGCCACAGTTGGTACCGAACACACTCTCGATGTTTTCTCACTTTTCTCAGCCATTATTCGGAAAACATCGATGCAACACTCTAGCTCTGACCAGAATTGCTGCAGCATACCCGGCATGATTGAGTTGACAGCTTCAGTGATGCGTTCTTGCAGATCATCAGTTTTACTGCGGGTAGTGGAGGTACATACACTCTGTCTTTGACGTTCCCCAAAGGAAAAAGTTACAAGCAGTTAGGTAATGTGATGGTTATGGTTATTCAAAGGCCCCGGTATCACTGTAAACGAATGGAAATCCATAACTGCTCAACCGCTCGTGTCAGTGGAATCATCAGAATTAACATCTCATCGAATATCCAAACAAAGAAAGCCAGTTTCAGTCCTCATCGTAGCAGATTCAGCACACCTCAAAAGACATAAGGCGTTTCCGCACCGAATTGAACGCATATTTACAGTCCTTCATATCATATTCATCGTTAACAATCTGAATATAGAAACACCATCTGGATGAAACACACAGCTCACGGTGTGCACAGATTACTACTCAATAGCTCCGACAGTAAGCCGGACTTAGAACATGAGGAAACGGTAACAAGGAACATTTTTCAGACAGTGACTCAACGATTCCCTGTCGCCGATTCGCCATATTGACCGGAAGTCCCCAAGGTAAGGTGATCTCGGGGCTACCTACAGAACACCTGGTCATTTTGTCCGGCTCGGCCAATCCATTTGTTTGGCAGGTGCTTTTTGATAAATTTGGGGAAATATTGTGGGACAGAAAATAACATTTATGAGTTAATGCTTGTACAATCACCATATATAATTGGACTTCCGATAAATATGGCGGATAGACAACAGAAACTGTTGAGGCACCGTCAGACAAGTGTTTCTTGTTGCAGTTTCTTCATTAAAAGTCCGGCAAGCTGTCGGAGCTACTGAGTTTAGTGCTCTGTTCACACCGTGAGCTGTGTTTTTCATCCGGGTCGAGTTTCGATATTCCGATATTGCTTACAAGGAATGATGATATAGTATGACGACATACAGTCCAGCTGCGTTCATTTTCGGTGCCGCTTGGCCTTACGTCTTTTGGCGTGTACTGTAGCTGTTATGATAGTGACTGTAGCTGTCTTTCTTTGTTTGGTTATTAGATGAGATGTTAATTCGGATAATTCCACTGGCATGAGCGGTTGATTAATTATGGATTTTAATTTGTTTGCAGTGATACCAGGGCCTTCGACTAACTATAAATATATTCCAATTAGTTTTAATTGTATCTTCTTCTTCTTCTTCTTTTCTCTTTCACTGATACCTAAAAGGTGTCGTGATTTATATCATTTGTCGTTCTTGTGCTGCTCGAATTGTCTGAATTAGTGATTTTCCTTTGTTGTTACATGTCTCTGTCACTGCATCTATCCATCTTCTTCTGGGTCTTCCTCTTGGTCTTTTTCCATGCATTCTCGAGAAAAACCCTTGATGGTGATTGGTGAGGATTCATTCTGACCAGGTGGCCGAACCATTTAAGTTGTTGTTGTTCTATATATTCTTGGCAGGGTTTTGTTCCTACCATTTTTCTTATGGTTTCATTTGGTATTCTATCTCTTCTTGTGTTGTTTGTTACTTTTCTCAAGCATCGCATCTCACATGTATTGATCTTTCTTAAATGGGATTTAGAAAGGGTCCATGTTTGACTTTCATAGCACAAAGTTGGTATGAAGATGCTATTTATCATTTGTTGTTTAGCTGGCATAGAAATGTTTGGATGTCTTAATAATGGTGAAAGCTGGTATGTGACAGCATTTGCTTTTTGTATTCTCATGTCAATTTCTCTGTCTAGTTTTCCATCTTCTGTGAACATTGCGCCTAAATACTTGAATTCCTCTACTTGTTTTATTTCTTTGTCTTTGATCTTGATGTTTAATGGGCGTCTCAATTTGCTTATTCTTATAGCCTCTGTTTTTGCTGTGTTAATTTTCATACTGTAGTTTGTGCAGCTTTTATCTAGAGATGTTAAATGCTGTTGTAGCAGGTTTTCATCCTCATATATTAGGCATTGGTCATCTGCGAAGAGTAGCTCATTGATGTTGGAGTTTTCTACCTCTATGTTATTATTTGATTTGTCCTTGTTGTTGGTTGTTTCCTGATTTATTTGTCCATATATATGATGAAGAGGAGTGGTGAGAGGACACATCCTTGTCTTACTCCTGTTGTAACCTGAAACCATTCTGACAGACCTTCCGATGTTCTGACGGCACTTTGACTGTTTTTATATAGTGCTATTATATTTTCTAGTAGTTGTCCTGCTACCCCGTATGTTTTTAAAGTTTGCCAAAGTTTGTTCCTGTCCACACGGTCAAACGCTTTTTCCTGATCTATAAACACTATATTTAGGTTTCTGTCATATTCTATTGTTTTTTCACATAGTTGTCTCAATGTAAATATAGCATCAGTGCAGCTTTTGCCTTTTCTGAATCCGAATTGATTATTACTTAATTGTGGTTCTATTATGTATCTTACTCTCCTCTCTAATATTTTAGCAAACATTTTACCAACTTGACTCAATAGGGATATTCCTCTGTACATTTCACACTCCCTTTTACTTCCCTTATTCTTCCAAATGGGACAATGATAGCTTTTTGCCAATCGTCTGGGACTTTTCTTTCTTCCCAAGCCATATTGAATATGATAGTAAGCCAATCTATAGCTGTTCCTTACAAGCTAGTAGCATTTCTGTTGTTATTCCATCTATACCAGCTGCTTTGTTCTTTTTATTCTGTTTCAATGCCCATTCTACTTCTGCTTTAAGTATATTCGGTTCCTGTTCATCATACTGCCTATATTTAAACTCTGTATTTCCGTTTGTATTTCCCTGGTTTAATAATTCCTTAAAGTATTCTCTCCATCTGATTATTATGTTTTTCCTGCTGCTGATTGGTCTACCTTTCTTGTCGTTTATTATAGTGGTTGGGTTATAATCATTATTTCTTACTCTCATTGCTTTTACACTTTTGAAAAATTCTCTGGGTTCTTCTCTACATGTTTTTGCTAATTCTTCACCAAATGCTTTCCATGAGGCTGCTTTTGTTTGTTCTAGGATCTTTTTGCTATCATTTCTGGCTTGTCTATAGTGATTGTAGTCTTCTGTTGTTTTTGTCTTCTGCCACGTTTTATACTTGTCTTTCTTGTGTTTCACTGCTGATTTTACTACTTCATTCCACCATCTTGTAAGTTTCTTTCTGCTCTTTCCTATATTTTTCAGACCGCATTTCTCTTGTGTTGACTCTATTAAACCTTCTTTAAACTGTTTCCATGCTTCTTCTATGTTTGTAGGTTGTATTCGGGTTTGGTATTTGTTGGTTACGGATTCTTCTATTTCTTTTTGTATGTTTCCATTCTTTATTGCTTTTAGATCGATTCTTTGTGCTTGAGGTCTTGTCATCTGTTGTTTCCTAACCCATTTTTTCTGCCATAGTAAAACAGGCTTATGGTCTGTATCTAATATTGCATTTGGTATAGATCTTGAGTCTGTTATGTCCCTCCTTTGATGTCTTCTAGTCAAAATAAAATCGATTTGGGAGGCCTTGTCCGTGTCATTCCATTTATACCAAGTGAGTATTTGGTTATGATTGTGCTGATTAAACGTGTTTGTTATATAAAGATCATGTTCTGCACAAATATTTAGTAGGTGTTCACCGTTACTGTTACACTCTGTTCTAATGTCACTAAATGGTCCTAGGTATAATTCCCATGGTGTTCTCCTTTGTCCTACTCTACCGTTGAAATCTCCTAGTACAAACAATTTCTCTGTGTCTTTGACTTTATTTATTGTGGCTGATAGTTCATCAAAATATTCTTGTTTGCTGTCCTCACTATATGTGTCGTTGCATGGAGCATATGTTTGAATATAAGTGGTATTTCCTCCTTTTTCTGCTAATTTGATACTTATAATTCTTTCCGAGATGTAATCTATTTCTAGTATATTTTTGGCAGTATTACTTTCGATAATGAAACCGACTCCGTGTTTGTTTACTTCCGCCATGTTGTTAATTCCGCTCGTGACGAGTGTGTAGCTTTGGTGTATTTCTTTAATGATTTTACCTCTCTTCCTTGTGTCAGCTAATCCTAAGATTTTTATATTCCTTTTCTTCATAAATTCAACTATTTCTGTACTTTTATCCCCTAATCCGCAGATGTTCCAAGTGCCTATTAAACGTTCTGATTGTTTTCTTTGTGTTGTTGTAGATTTCCCGCTTTTTGACATTTTCGTTCGTGATCGTAATATCGTAATAGCACAATGATGTAAGGTACTATTCGCACAAACTATATAAATCACATATAAAATCCATTTGAAATAGCACAAGAACGCTTGAATTTCTGTTTCTACGGGCATTGAAATTCACTTATTTAATTGTATAGCCACTTTAAATAAAGCAGTCTAGGTTAGTGTTAGAGCTCCTGAACGTCAACACGCTGCTCAAACTGCCTACGCTACGCTACTTGGCAACTTACACCGTATGAAAGATAGCCGCATACTAAAAGATATACTCTGTGGACAACTGGCAGATGGTAAAAGAACTAGCTATCTATCTATTGACCTTTCGAGCCGTTGCCGGCCCATAGGGCGTAGACCAAGATACACCTTCTCATATCTGAATTTTTGTTCTAACAGTTTTCTTTTAAAGATATTTTATCAAATCTCGCCATTTGTCTCTGTTCTGTGCAAGCAGCTCTATCTCATTGAGGGAGCCGAATCCTGCTGCTCTTGCCTCTCTCATCAATGTTCTTCTCAGTGTCTCCCTGGGTCTTCCTCTTTTCCTCTTACCTGTTTTTTCCCATATGAGGGCCTGCTTTGCCATTTGGTTATTATCTCTTCTCATCACATGTCCAACGTATGCCCATCGTCTTTTCTTTATTACTGAAGATATTAGTGGTTGATTGGCGATTTCTCTAATTTCCTCGTTTGTTTTTAATTCGTTCCATGCTATACCAAGTATTTTCCTTAGACATTTATTTTCGAATGCGTTTAACTTTGTTTATATATCTCTTGTTAGTTTTCCAGCTTTCACATGCATACGTAAGGGTTGATAGTACATTTGATTTGAATAGTCTAAGTTTTATGTTTGTGCTGATGAGTTTTGGTGTCCACAACTTTTCAAGGCTTCTGAAAGACATTGCAGCTTTAGCTATTCTTATTCTAATTTCTTTACTTGTATCCCCTTCTCGATCAATGTGACTTCCAAGATAGATAAAGTGATCGATAAGAACTAGGGACGCCAAAAAACTCCGATTTATAGACGTGTGTAAACGTGACATGAACATCAACCCTGTAGCCTGAGAAGTGATAGCTGCAGACCACAATCTTTGGAAACACACTGAAACTTCAACGCAAGCAAGAAGAGGCAGACAAAATCACAGGGAAAGCGAACGCACGGAGAAGGAAAAGGAAACATATAACATTTCCTAGGGGCGCTGAAAAATCCATAGTCAACTATGACTGACGGAGGCTACTAGTTAGTCGTCGGATTGTCCTCATCGTACATCGAAAAACAGAACTGGACTACTAAGGACAAGAGGGCTGATTCGATCCTGATTGACGGCTTCCAGGTTCACCCAGCCTTAAATGGGTAAGGGACATTTTTTTTTACATCCAACAAAGGTCTACATGTGGTCAGATTTTCTCCCCAACAAGAACCCCAATGTGAAGTGTGAGACGATAAACTGGTTCACAAGATTACACATGGTTTCCTCATAGATCTTCTAAATCTAGACAATATCCCTCCTAAAACATGAAAATCCGGGCGTCGCACGAGAGAAATAACGGAGAGTTTTTGTGGACATCCTGTATTATGCCCGCGTATTATGCCTTTACATAATCACCGCACAATAAGCCTTATGAGTCATATGACTAAGATATTACTAAGAATCATCATGCGAAGAGTCCGAAACAAAATCAGTCCAGAAATTAGCGATGAACAGTGTGGTTTTGTTAGAGATAAAGGAACAAGCAATGCCATTTATATCATAAGATCTTTAGTAGAAAGAGCCATAGAGGTGAAAACAGATCTATACCTATGTTTCATAGATTACACCAAGGCATTCGACAAAGTAAAGCACCAAGAAATAATCAACATTTTAGAAAGCATAAACGTAGACAGCAAAGATCTAAGAATAATAAAGAAAATATACTGGCAACAAACAGCGGCCATAAGAACTGGAAACCAATTGGGAATGTTTCAACAAATAAAACAGGGTGTTAGACAAGGTTGTGTGCTGTCACCAAATTTGTTTAATATTTATAGTGAGATTATTTTAAGATCCATAAGGAGCATGCCTGGAATAACAATTAGAAGTCATAATATAAATAATCTAAGGTATGCTGATGATACAGTATTAATCACTAAGAGTGAAAATGAGTTACAAGAAATGTTGGACATTATAGTGAAAGAAAGCAAAAATAATGGACTCAGCCTTAATAGCAAAAAGACAGAGGTAATGGTAACAACAAAGAAAAAGACATCACCTTTGTGCAAAATAAAGACAAGTGAAACATTATTAAAACAGGTAAATGAATTTAAATATTTGGGAACTTTGTTAACCTCAGACGGAAGATGTACAAAAGAGGTGAGATGGAGAATGATTCAGGCAAAAGCAGCTTTCCAAAAAATGAGGAAAATACTATGCAATCCATTTTTGACAATAGAAACAAGAAAAAGAGTTCCTAAATGTTATATAGAGCCAGTCTTAACATATGGATGCGAGTCATGGACAGTAGGACAACAGACAAGAAAATCACTGGAGTCTGTAGAAATGTGGTTTTACAGAAGAATGTTGAGAATACCATGGACAGCTAAGAAGAGTAATGAAGAGGTTCTGAGAGAGGTCAAAGCAAAAAGAGAGCTAATTTCCAATATTAGGAAGAGACAATCATCATTTTTTGGCCATGTAATGAGAAGAGAACAACTGGAATATATTGTAACAACTGGAAAAATTGAGGGACGAAGAGATAAAGGGAAGCAAAGAGAAAAAAATAACAGACAGCTTAAGAGAATGGCTTGGCAGAAGGTCAACAACAGAAATGATAAATAGCTGCCGAGATCGAAAGTTGTGGAGGGACATGATCACCTACGCCACTAGGCTCGGTACTTGATGATGGTTATGTCTTTCCCACAAACAAACAAAAAAAACACCCACAATTCATTTGATATAGGTGAACCTAGAAGCTATCGATCAGGATCGAACCCGTCCTCTTGTCCTCGATATACCAGATCTCAGCCACTGCTCTACAGAGACCCCAACTGGTAATGGCAGAACGAAGATAATGAATTTAATTATCCCGCAGGCCGAATGTGAAAAAAGAAATTAATTAGACCAAGGTCGGAGATGAAATTGCGTTAATGAATGGAAGAATAAAAATACAGATCAAACATTTCCACCAGTGACCTTAAAAAAATGGAATCACAGTCGTTGTATTTAGTCTTAAATGTGACATTTTAATTCTATCTATAAACGCGGAGGTGTTTTAATGTGAAGATGGGTTGGAGTTAAAAAAAAAAAAAACACCAGAAAGAGACAATCAACATTTTCCGGGCACATCATGAGAAGAGGAAATTTGGAATACTTGGTTACAACTGGTAAAATAAAAGGAAAGAGAGACAAAGACAAAAAGAGAAAATACTAGACGGCTTGGTGTCATGGCATGGAAAGCAGTCAACAACAGAACTGATACGATGCACTGTAGATAGAAGATTGTGGAAATATCGAAACATGATCAAAACGGATGAGACACACAGCTCACGGTGTGCACAGAGCACTTAACTCAGTAGCTCCTGCATCAAGCCGGACTTGGAATATGAGGAAACTGCAACAAGGAAAACTTTTCATACATAGTTGTGTATTGTCCTGGTAACGTATGTGACTCTGGCAATGACAGAGGTGGTAGATTTGTTTTATGGCGAGTTAGTGAGACCCATAGCCTTTTTTTAACTTACATGACCTGTCGACTGACGTTGGCGATTATATTTTTCCTAAATCCCGTGTCCCAACATCCCTGCTGACAGTCTGTTCCTCCAAGCTAAAGGACCAAAATACTCGCTCGACTGGGGGTACCTTCTGATGATCAGATTGCCTCCTGTTTCAAAGCTCTGTATAAAGAGTTTCCTATTACTAATTATTACTGACATGCCAGAATGTCAGTGTGTCAGTATGTCAGTAGGTCAGAATGTTAGTATGTCAGTATGTCAGTATGCTAGAATGTCAATATGTCAGTATGTCAGGTATATGGTTGCCATGTTTGTTTTTTTTCCAATAAAAAAGAAAGATTTCCCTGTATTTGTCAGAAAAAAGGAAGATTTTCACGACGTATAGTAAACCATTTATTGTAATTTATGTTAAACCACTGGTTATGAACATGTGATGTGTATGGCACTGGTTATGGGCATGTGATATGTAATCTACTAATACTGTACAAACTACTACTACTACTACTACTACTACTACTACTACTACTACTACTACTATTACTACTACTACTATTACTACTACTACTGCTACTACTATTACTACTACTACTACTACTACTACTACTACTATTACTACTACTACTACTACTACTACTACTACTATTACTACTACTACTACATTTACAACTGAGGTTTCCCGCTACAAGATCCTACTAAAACCTATCAAGAAAGACAATGTGATTCCATAACATAAAAAGTCCACTTCTACGTTGCTCAAAACGAATAGAACAAATTTCCATTAATTTCATAATTCCCAAAGTAATTGTTTTTCCTTTTTCCGATACCCTTTACACCTGGCATGTTGTTTCACACATCCTGTCCGCTATGGCTAATGCTAAAGTCTTTTTTACACATTTAACTGACAGCCCGAATAGTTGAAGTACCAGGGGGCAGGCACTTAAAAGTCTCTTCCCATTTTTCCAAATAGCCACCTGACTGTGGGGCCGCGTTAGCTCAGTGGTTAGTGAACTGGAATACAAAGGACAATAGGTCGATCCTCATCAACGGCTTCCGGGTTCACCCAGCCTAAAATGGGTGTTGGATTTTTTTTTCTGGATAGGTAAAACGGTACGGGCGTAATACCGACCACTTTACCCCAAAAATCATGTGCCGAAGGTCTATAAAAGTTATGGTCACTAACCAAGCAGCTGGAGAAGCAATTATGATACCATTACTAAAGCCAGGAAAAGATGGTTCAATGACATCCAGCTATAAACCAATCAGCCTTACAAGCTGTTTGTGTAAAACAATGAAACGTGTGTAGCAGAGAAGGTAGAAAGGGAGTAGAAACAGACAGGGAATAGAGATTAGGAATAAGTAATAGGGAGAAAGGAGAGTAGGGAATTATAAACCAAGCACTTGCACGGGGAAGGGTGTGAAGGAAGGTACACACCAAGAGATGGAGTATGGGGAATTATAGATTGAGCACTTTCTTATGCAGAAGAGAAAGTGACGTAAAGAAAAGGGGATGACGCGTTAGCAGAGTTACGGTTGGCAAGTGACTAGACTATCTAGTCACTTGGAGTCAGAACATCAGAACGACAAGACCTATCGGAGTACGGAGAAACCACCAGAGCGATAACGGTCGATTAGTAGAGATAGGAGAATTAGAGAAGACACGAGTTCACAATGTAAGAGGCCAATAGATAGGATAGGTATAGATAGATAGATTAGGGTGGGACGTTCGATGGGAACGGACCAAAATTAGGGAAAACGGCCAAGTAGATTTTAGATAGGTGTAATAGTAGAGATATCATCAAGAAATAGATAGTGATAGGGTTAGGAGAATGAATGCTACATGAAAATGGAAGTGACAGTAGGTTATGATGTATGGAAATTGTAATGAATTGCAGATGTAAAGAAATAAAGAAATAAACTAAGGCTCCAAGTATAAAAAGAAGAGTTTGCGTTGTGAACTTATTATTGTTCGGTTACATTGGATGAGGAATGCAGAATGTTGTCCTATCGAGGGACTGTAACTGTTAGCTGAAGCTTCCAGCTAATGATATAATGGAATCTACGAGTTAGAAATAGTAAAGGATTTGAAGACGTGCGGACAGATGGGAAATTGAGAGATTTACGTATGTGGCATACAACGACGTTGTTTCAGGGTGTTAATACGTATAATCAATCTCAGACTGCAGTGGTACCTGGAAAGTGAAAATCTCCTTGTCCCACAACAAGCAGGCTTTAGACAGTGTTACTCTACCGAAGATCAGGCAACCTATCTTTCCCAGGAAATTGAGGATGCGTTTCAAGAAAATAAACTGGTACTAGCAGCATGGATAGACCTAAAGAAAGCATTTGATAAGGTATGGAAGGAAGGGCTTTTGAAGAAATTGATAAATTATGGAGTAAATGGCAGGATGTACAAATGGGTCAAAGCATACCTGCATAACAGGAGAGCCAGAGTGCAACTGGATGGTCTTAAAAGTAAAAAGGTCTTATTGCGCCAGGGCGTTCCACAGGGAGGGGTACTATCTCCAACACTTTTTCTGATCTACATCAATGACCTAGTTACTGAACTACCACATGACATCAAAGTGGCAATGTATGCAGATGACTTGGTAATGTGGTGCACAGAGGAGTATGCAACAGTGGCCTCCAAATTGCTACAAAGAGCTATGAATGCACTGAATTCATGGACAAATAGATGGTGTATCAGCATCAATACAGACAAATGCAGTACTACACTTTTCACACTCTCCCCAAAACAAAAAGCAGGAGCCATCTACATAAACAATGAGCCTGTGAAATAAGACATACAAGCTACATATCTCGGAGTTACATTTGATAACAAACTATCTTGGAAACAGCAGATAAATAAGGCAACCCAAAAAGCAAGGATGAAATTGGCTATTCTAAGAAAGTTGTGTGGAACCACATGGGGTGCGAGTGGGAAAATACTCAGTAAAGTTTACCAACAGAGTATACGCCCACATTTAGAATATGGATCATCCGCATGGTGCTCAGTATCAAACACCACATTGCAAGAACTGGATAAAGTACAAAACCAGGCACTTAGGGTCATCACAGGAGCAATGAAATCAACACCAATATTGGAGATGGAGAAATTGTGAAGGATACCAGCACTGAGAGAACGGAGAGACACAAAGGTGCTGATACAGGCAGAAAAATGTGTATGCATGCCGAGACATCCAATGAAGGACCGATTCCAAAATCTTGCATTGGGACGACTTAAGAGAAGCAGTTTTATCCACCAAGCCAAGCGTATTAGTAGACAAACACCAGACATGCCTAGAGTTGTTAACCCCCTACTGCCCATACCTGAACAGACTCCCTGGACAGATGAATCAGGATTATCAGTTCAAATACGGACAGAAGTGAAAGGGATAGTTGACAAAGAGGAACAGAATAGTCTACAGCGAAAAACAATAACTCTCAATTTCCTGGATGAAGAATACCCACAGGACCTATGGATCCGTGTGTACACAGATGGATCAGCACAGAATGCAGTAAAGAATGGGGGAGCAGGTGCATATATAGAGTACCCAAATAACACTAGGGATATGAATAAAATAGCAACAGGGAAATATTGTCACAATTATGATGCAGAAATACGAGCAATAAAGTTGGCAATAGAAAAACTGCTGAACAGTAATCTTAGCCCACAGCCTGTAGTGTTTTTGACAGATGCAAGATCAATACTCCAGGCACTACAATCCAGAAAATTACCACATCTGCAGACCTTATTGACTGAACTCTGCAAGCACCACAGGGTTGCCCTGCAGTGGATCCCGTCTCACTGTGGAATACCAGGAAATGAGAAAGCAGATCAGTTGGCAAAGGAAGGTTCAACAGGCACACAACTAGATACACCAGTTACATACCATCATAAGAAATAGATAATCAAATCAATCAGAGGACCACAGGCCCCAAATCAGGATGCCTTTCATAATATGAATAGATATGAATAAGTTATCATTATACGCCTAAGAACAGGACATAATCGACTCCATAGTCACATGTATACAAAATTCAAGATCGGCACCTCAACTACTTGTACATGTGGACAGGCACCCCAGACTGCTGAACACATACTTCAAGACTGCACTGAATATAGTAGACTGAGGAAAATCTATTGGCCCATAGATACAACACTACAGACAAAACTATATGGGCCACTGCAAGAATTACAAAAGACAGCAAAATTCATACAGGAAACGACATTGCTGATATAGACAATACTTCGAGCGAACGAAAGATAGATAGATAGATAGATGGTCACTAACACCATATTCCCTGGTCACTAACACCATATTCCCTTACGCCACTTGGCGTGATGGTTCTGATTACTGTTTTATTTTACCACCTGACTGAAATGCGATTTCATTTTTTTTCCTTTGGAGGACTAATTTGTTCACTCATTTTGAACCAACGTCTGCTACAAACTATACAGATCCAAACATTCCAAATTCTAAAATAAAAAAAATAAAATAAAAGTATTAAGCAGGCGAACCTAAGGAGTGACAAGACAAACTGCGACGTTTCGGCAAAAACCTTCGTCGTGTACAATATAACCTATATAAAAACACACGCACAAGGCAAGTACATATTCTACCTTTCAGCTCCCTGTGGAGCATAGGTCTTCAACAAACACTTTCCAAGCCGTTCTGTTTCTTGTCATTCTTTTATGATCGTTCCATGTCTTCCCCATCATCTTCATCTCTGCTTCTTTTTGTCTTCTCCAAGAATGTCCGAGTCTTCCTCTCTGTCTTTTTCCCTGGGATTCCAAAAAAAGACCTGTTGTGTAATACTCTCAGTTGGCTTCCGCAGTGTGTCCTATCCAGCGCCATCGTCTTCGCTGTATCTCTTTATCCCCTGGTATTTAACTGGTACATTTCCATAATTCTGTGTTAGTGATTTTGTTCTGCCATTTCCATCCTTTTATTCTGCGTAAACATCCATTAATGAAAGTCTGTATCTTCATGATTGTCATTTTAGTTGTTCTCCACGTTTCACAGCCATATAATAAGACTGACTTAACATTGGAGTTGAAAATTTTTATTTTAGTATTTAACCTAATATCTTTGGACTTGCATATGTTTCCCAGTGCAACAAATGCTCCTCTTGCTTTTGATATCCTTATTTTGGTATACTTCTCTGTTCATCCACCTTTGTCTATATTGCCGCCCAGATATATGTAAGATTGTACGTCTAGTAGAGGTATTTCTCCTATTTTTATTTGGTTATTGCCAACTGCATTAATTCTCGTAATTTTGGTCGTATCTCTATTTATTTTTAGTCCCATCAAGGCAAGTACTTATTTACCATTTTTTTTCCGTGGTGATGGCTTCAGGGTTTAGCTGCTTAATACCATTATATACTTTGTTCATTTTATATATTTTCTACAGCTTTACTCATGGGCTCATATACTACTTAATGTATTGCATCCGGTATAATATATATCTGTGTTTATCTACATTCCAGTTACTAGTCCACAAACCACAAATCACGTCGGCTAGACCGAAAGTATTTGGTTATGCTGTGTTGGCCAGGTAGCTCAACCACAGATACAAACCCTACTATGATCCATCCATCCATCCATCCATCCATCCATCCATCCGTCCGTCCGTCCGTCCGTCCGTCCGTCCGTCCGTCCGTCCGTCCGTCCGTCCGTCCGTCCGTCTGTCTGTCTGTCTGTCTGTCTGTCTGTCTATCTATCTATCTATCTATCTATCTATCTATCTATCTATCTATCTATCTATCTATCTATCTATCTATCTATCTATCTATCTATCTATCTATTGTCATTTCAAGCCGAAGACGGCACATATGGCAGAACCACAATCTCAAAAACAGAAACCTTGCGTGCAAAAATAGCACATATTGCAGACATCACTGCTCTAAAATCTATGGCGTTGTTTCCATAACAATACTTTTTACAATGACAGCTTGTCAAGCCATCGATCAACCTCCTTAGTCGCCTCTTACGACATGCCTGGAAGGTCACAAACCCTACTACACCAAAACTATTTACGCTTTTAAGAGTCATGAGCAAAAAATGGTGTAACTTATTCAATTTCCTGCTAATTTAAAAATATTATCCAATAATTTTGTGCATTCAATAAATCGGTTTGCGAGAGCCGTCAAATGTTATTAAAAAATGTAAATCCTACGGGAAAAAGGGAGACCTGGCAACCATAGTCGTGTTTTTTTTTTCTCTCACTTTTCACTATTTTCCCGTATTTTATCTTAGATCTTTTCTTTCCAATTTCTCTCTACTCCATGTACTATGAATTTAACTGAGTGAAATCGGTGGACAGTTTCACATGTCTAAATAAGTCCAAAATATACAATGATTACACACAATTTAGTCCTCAATTTACTAAAATATCACGACGTCTCTTCCATTACACCTGGACGCTGCTACCTTACTAGTCTTCCCTGGACTCAGAAAACTCCGCTCGCCCGGCAGAAATCACGTGCGTTCGTTTCTCACGAGCCAGCTAGCGCGAGACGTGCAGCTCTTAATTATGTCAACCATCGTGCAAATAGTGGTGGCTTTCTCTCAGGTTGTATAGTGCTAACGTATTTCCTTCCAAACTTTGCGTGGAGAAAGTTGTTATTACATGGTATTTGGTATTTTAAACTAGAAACATGTTACTATTGTTTTGTGTGCGTAGTTCGTTTATAATATTTGAGATCTTGAACTGATTTATATTTGCTTTATAGGCCACACGTTTTGCTTTATTCTAATCTAGTAAAATGTGAATCATTGTTGAAAGATTCAATTATCTATCCTGAATCGAATATATATATATATATATATATATATATATATATATGTGTGTGTGTGTGTGTGTGTGTGTGTATATATATTAATATATAACTAGTTGTTAGCCTTCAGCGTTGCATGCATTATGTGATATCATTTAGTAATGAGATCAATTAGTTGACATAGAGCCCCAAAGTCTGATCGTTGATTGATCTGGGCATATAGTGATAGATGGCTAGTATGCATTATCATTTTATACAACGAAATTCAAAATTACTTATGTGTATCCAATAATTCATTTCAGCATATTTCAATAAAGTGTTTCAGCGTTATAGATTGTAAAGCTCTTAGTGCCCGTGATGTAATTCCATTTGAGTTTGTGTGCACGATGGGTAATTTAATTTACATTAATATTATTTTTTTTTCATTAATTAAAATTTAATTAACGCGAGGTAAATTAATTGAAACTTATAGCCAAAGAGTTAATTAATATGAAAATAGTGAAATGTAATGTAATTCTGTAAAATTGACAACCAAAATGTTAATTAAAGTGAAATTAATCATCGGAATGACCTTTTTTTGTACCGGACTGAAGTTTCTTGACAAACAGAAAATGTTTTGTCCGACGGTCTTGTTGTCTTGTTGTGGTGCGTAACATTACCCCATTAATTTTTATCCATTTTTTATCATCTCACTCTGGTCAAAAGCCGACTAAGAGTCTTTGCTGCTACGTTATATGATATCTTGTATTAATTCTTGTGTACCAATAAGATTTTCAATTTTGGATTAAATCAATTATAAGTTTGATGTATAGATGTATATTTTACACGCACACACACACATATATAAATATTTAACTATATATATATATATATATATATAGTTCAATTGTATATATAAATATATATATATATATATATATATATATATATATATATATATATATATATATATATATATACATATATAGTTAACTTCGCCATTAGATGAAGGTGATTGAACATCAATAGGTTTGTCCAGAGTGCCGTGATGTCAACTCTGACAACGATGACGAGTTAAATGCTTCACAGTTTCCAATTTGATAATTTTGTCCAAAATCAGCAAAATAACCTCGGAATGAAAATAATTAAATTAATGTTAAGTTATTAACCAGAAACAATCAATCAATAAACAGTGTCTTGCCTATAAATGTAATAATTAAAATAAGCTTTTGAAAGCGTGATTTAAACCTATAAATTTGCGTGTTCAGAATGAAATGAGTAACTATTCACTTTTGGTTATGCCCTGTCTACAGCAAACAAGAGAAAGCTGTTTTTATATTTTAATAATTTAACGATTGCGCCAGGATCGGTGAACCAAAACCATCCAGACCCTGCTCCACCGCTTTGCGGTGCCTCCAGTAACAGACTACCTTTCTAGTCTGGCCAAGCGTGCAGGGATCGAAGAGGGAAGACAACCCGGTACTCAAAAATGTCGTGCTGAAGTCGGATGTGTTGAGCCGAAAGGCGCAAATATAACAGTTATACTGCAAACCACAACACAACGCAGACACGTCCATTACGTCCTTGTAGGGGCGGATGATGAAGAGAAATATTCTAGTCTACTACGATACTCTAGAATACTTTAGTCATCGGGCGAACGCAACCAACCATCCTTAAACCTAACGGTAAAACCTTCCTTCCCGTAAGCCTATCCTTAAACCTAACCTTAAACCTATCCTTAAACGTATCCTTAAACCTAACCATAAACATATCCTTAAACGTATTCTTAAACCTAACCTTAAACATATCCTTAAAACTATCCTTAAACCTAACCTTAAACGCATCCTTAAACCTAGCTTTAAACCTAACACCAAACTTTGTTGATAAAATAAAATTAAATTGACACAAACTAGAAGCAGTTAATTTATTCAAATACGTGCTGTCAATCAGGGAAGCTCTCTCGTTTAGCTAATATGATGTAATGACGGTAAATTAGGACTTTATTCCAATCGTTTAATTAAGGCTGAATTCTTGCCCGTTCCACATTTGTTGTGAGACGTTCTGGGATGAAGAGTTGTGGGGAGCTGCAGTCGAGGGACAAGTGTATCGCCTTTAAAGTTGGTACCCCGCGCTGGATAATTTATATAATCTTGTCTGTGCGAACATTGCCTTTCCTGGAGCTTTACGTCAGACCATTAGTTGTTGTATAAAGACGTAAGTATACCCTTCCCTTAGGCATGGTTGTAATATGATGATAGAACTGTTCATTTCCTCGTCCTCGCCGACATTCGTTTAATTGCAGTCGTGACAGAGCTGTACTGGTCTCCTGAAGACAAGAGACCGGGTTCGAGTCCTTTATTTAATCATTAGCTGTGACAGCATTATTAAATCCGTGTCTGGTGCAGCGAACGGTTATTATATTAATATTTTTGATTGTTTTTTTTAAATTAAAATTCTGTGTGTCAGATACAGGGAATGGTTATTAAATTAATATTTTTTATATTTTTTGTTATTATTATGTGTGTCTAATGCAGGTAAGGGTTATTAAATTAATATGTTTGATGACATTCTTAATTAAGTTTATTCTAGTGTCAGAAACTGGTGTTGTACAAGCATATCTATATGTTGCGATCTTTGTGCCCTGCGCTTTAAATAGCGACCATATTTATATGGATAACAGTTGTGTAATATTTGTAGATTGTCTTATTCAGCGTTGTCTTGACGACTGCTTTTCATCATCCTCAAACCACTAAAAGAACGTTAAATGGGCGTAACTGCGCTTTGTCGTTAATTTACGCCTTTCGAATTCACACATACTTCTTCAATAAGTAATTCTTTTAGTGCCAGATTTTCTTCCCTTATGGCTTGGCCAGACAGGTCAAAGTCTATGTCCAGAGCACCACTTGGAAGCACCGTAGGATCCTGGTCAGCTGTTTCTGCAAATGAATGGGCTATATACAGCCCTGGTCCTGTAGAGTAGATTCCCCTTGCCTCCCACCCTTACATTGTTTTAACATTTACCCCCTACAGTCGTTAAATTGTTTGTGCAACGACTGCAACTCAGAATGGTGAAGAATCCCTGGCAGTTAAAAATCTAAAAGAGTAGACCATAAAATAGCCCCAGCACCCCACCAAAAAAAAAAAAAAAACCTGCCCGTCCACACCAATAGATGCCAAAACCTGCTGATGAGTTCGTGGAGCAGGGTCTGGATGATTCTGGTTCACCGATCCTGGCACAAGCCATCAGCTGTGGATCGGTGACAACTTCCGGCTCTGATGATATGAGGCGCGCCTTCGCCTCCAGAAGTGTAGTTGTAGTCGTTGTAGTTATTCGAAGGCCCCGGTATCACTGCAAACAAATTAAAATCCATAATTGCTCAACCGCCCGTGCCAGTAGGAATCATCAGAAAAAAAAATCTCATCTCAACGAAGGATTCAATCAAAGAAAGGCTGTTGCAGTCCTATCATATGAGCAACAGCACACGCAAAAAGACATAAGGCGAAGCTACACCGAAAATAAACGCAGCTAAACTGTCCTTCGTCATACGATATCATCATTCATCGTAAGTAATCGGAATATCGAAACACGATCCGGATGAAAAACACAGCTCACAGGGCACTAAACTCAGTTGCTCCGACAGCAAGCCGGACTTAGAATATGAGGAAACTGCAACAAGGAACACTTTTCACACAGAGCCTCAACTGTACCCGTCGCCTTTCCCGCCATATTGACCGGAAGTCCGGCTGGGAGTGATAGCGATAATGTGTCAAAGTTAATGAAAATTATGGAGACTTACATCGTATTCTTTATACATCACAATATGGCGGGTACCATTATGTTTATAGGATAAACACTCACTAAAAAAACATAAAAAGAAACTATTAAGAACAACAATTAATAGACAGATGTTTATAATAAACTTAAAAATGAAACAAGACCTAGCAGTGAACTGCCAGACATGGAGTTTTGTTTGGCCGATGTGCCGTCTTCGGTAAGAAAACGAACTAGACATCATTATTATCTTATCATCATCTTAACTATAATCGTAATCATCATACCATCATCTTAACTATAATCGTAATCATCATACCATCATCTTAACTATAATCGTAATCATCATACCATCATCTTTATTACCATTATCACTGCTATCTTTATCACCATCATCATCGTGAGTATTATCACTACCATCATCATCATCATCTTTATTATCGTCTTTATAATTATCATTATACCGTAAGGACTATTACCACCACAATCATAATCACCACCATCATCACTATCATCAAAACACCATTATCATCACTTTGTGAGCATCATCATCATTATCGATACTATAATTATCATCATCTTTATCATCATTAACATCATCATCATCAACACCATTATCATAATCATAATCACTATGATCATTATCAGCGCCACCACCACCACCACCATCGTCATCATCAACACCACCATTATCATCAGCATCAACACCACCATCATCATCATCAAGAAATTTTCAACGTTTTGTGGAATTCAATATTTCAGAAAACATTTTCAGTTTCTTCCGGTTGTAGTTGATCTTGACACTTCAATCAGTGCATTCTCCCCTATCTTGCTTATGTCAGTGCATCTTGACACTTCAATCAGTGCATTCTCCCCTCTCTTGCTTATGTCAGTGCATCTTGACACTTCAATCAGTGCATTCTTCCCTCTCTTGCTTATGTCAGTGCATCTTGACACTTCAATCAGTGCATTCTCCCCTCTCTTGCTTATGTCAGTGCATCTTGACACTTCAATCAGTGCATTCTTCCCTCTCTTGCTTATGTCAGTGCATCTTGACACTTCAATCAGTGCATTCTTCCCTCTCTTGCTTATGTTAGTGCATCTTGACACTTCAATCTGTGCATTCTTCCCTCTCTTGCTTATGTCAGTGCATCTTGACACTTCAATCAGTGCATTCTTCCCTCTCTTGCTTATGTCAGTGCTTCTTGACACTTCAATCAGTGCATTCTTCCCTCTCTTGCTTATGTCTGTGCATCTTGACACTTCAATCAGTGCATTCTTCCCTCTCTTGCTTATGTCAGTGCATCTTGACACTTCAATCAGTGCATTCTTCCCTCTCTTGCTTATGTCAGTGCATCTTGACACTTCAATCAGTGCATTCTTCCCTCTCTTGCTTATGTCAGTGCATCTTGACACTTCAATCAGTGCATTCTTCCCTCTCTTGCTTATGTCAGTGCATCTTGACACTTCAATCAGTGCATTCTCCCCTCTCTTGCTTATGTCAGTGCATCATGACACTTCAACCAGCGCATTCTCCCCTCTCTTGCTTATGTCAGTGCATCTTGACACTTCAATCAGTGCATTCTTCCCTCTCTTGCTTATGTCAGTGCATCTTGACACTTCAATCAGTGCATTCTTCCCTCTCTTGCTTATGTCAGTGCACCTTGACACTTCAATCAGTGCATTCTTCCCTCTTTTGCTTATGTCTGTGCATCTTGACACTTCAATCAGTGCATTCTTCCCTCTCTTGCTTATGTCAGTGCATCTTGACACTTCAATCAGTGCATTCTTCCCTCTCTTGCTTATGTCCGTGCATCTTGACACTTCAATCAGTGCATTCTTCCCTCTTTTGCTTATGTCAGTGCATCTTGACACTTCAATCAGTGCATTCTTCCCTCTCTTGCTTATGTCAGTGCATCTTGACACTTCAATCAGTGCATTCTTCCCTCTCTTGCTTATGTCAGTGCATCTTGACACTTCAATCAGTGCATTCTTCCCTCTCTTGCTTATGTCAGTGCATCTTGACACTTCAATCAGTGCATTCTGCCCTCTCTTGCTTATGTCAGTGCATCTTGACACTTCAATCAGTGCATTCTCCCCTCTCTTGCTTATGTCAGTGCATCTTGACACTTCAATCAGTGCATTCTGCCCTCTCTTGCTTATGTCAGTGCATCTTGACACTTCAATCAGTGCATTCTCCCCTCTCTTGCTTATGTCAGTGCATCTTGACACTTCAACCAGTGCATTCTCCCCTCTCTTGCTTATGTCAGTGCATCTTGACACTTCAACCAGTGCATTCTCCCCTCTCTTGCTTATGTCAGTGCATCTTGACACTTCAACCAGTGCATTCTTCCCTCTCTTGCTTATGTCAGTGCATCTTGACACTTCAATCAGTGCATTCTTCCCTCTCTTGCTTATGTCAGTGCACCTTGACACTTCAATCAGTGCATTCTTCCCTCTCTTGCTTATGTCAGTGCATCTTGACACTTCAATCAGTGCATTCTTCTCTCTCTTGCTTATGTCAGTGCATCTTGACACGTCAATCAGTGCATTCTTCCCTCTCTTGCTTATGTCAGTGCAGCGTCGAGAAGATGTTAATATTAAAACTTCTATCAAATCATTTTAGAAATGAATTTCAAAAGGTTGACCCATAACATACATTCGTAATGGAATAAATGATTCATATAAATAATCTAAGGTATGCTGATGATACAGTCTTAATCGCTAAGAGTGAAAATAAGTTACAAGAAATGTTGGACATTATAGTGAAGGAAAGCAAAAATAAAGGACTCAGCCTTAATAGCAAAAAACACAGAGGTAATGGTAACAACAAAGAAAAAAGACATCACCTCAGTGCAAAATAAAGACAAGTGGAACAATATTAAAATTGGTAAATGATTTTAAATATTTGGGAACTTTGTTAACCTCAGACGGAAGATGTACAAAAGAGGTGAGATGTAGAATGGCTCAGGCAAAAGCAGCTTTCCAAAAAATAAGGTAGATACTATGCAATCATTTTTGACAATAGAAACAAGAAAAAGTGTTCTTAAATGTTATATAGAGCCAGTCTTAACATAAAGATGCGAATCATGGACAATAGGACAACAGACAAGAAAATCACTGGAGTCTGTAGAAATCTGGTTTTACAGAAGAATGTTGAGAGTTCCATGGACTGCTAAGAAGAGTAATGAAGATGTTCTGAAAGAGGTCAACGCAAAAAGAGAACTAATTTTCAATATTAGGAAGAGGCAATCATCATTTTTTGGCCATGTAATGAGAAGAGAACAACTGGAATATATTGTAACAACTGGAAACATTGAGGGACGAAGAGATAGAGGGAAGCAAAGAGAAAAAATAACAGACAGCTTAAGAGAATGGCTTGGCAGAAGGTCAACAACAGTAATGATAAATAGCTGCCGAAATCCAAAATTGTGGAGAGACATGATCACCTACGCCAGTAGGCACGGTACTTGATGATGATGAATGAATAAAGTATTCAACTTTAATTAACTTAGCATCTGGAAGTGAAATGATCATGCTATTCCTCGCAGTTATTGCCCTCTCCAGATCATTGATCCAGACACTTTTATGTCAACTGGATCTCCTGAAGATTGTCAGGCTTGGATTGAACGATGGGTCTAGATTCATCAATGGGTTTACAACTTTGCTTAAAACAAAAACAAAAACAAAAAAACAACAACACGGATGCATTACTGACAATACTGCTAAATAAATGGTTAAAGAAACATGGACATTAAAACTATGCTTCCTTCCTTCCTTCCTTCCTTCCTTCCTTCCTTCCTTCCTTCCTTCCTTCCTTCCTTCCTTCCTTCCTTCCTTCCTTCCTTCCTTCCTTCCTTCCTTCCTTCCTTCCTTCCTTCCTTCCTTCCTTCCTTCCTTCCTTCCTTCCTTCCTTCCTTCCTTCCTTCCTTCCTTCCTTCCTTCCCTCCTTCCCTCCTTCCTTCCTTCCTTCCTTCCTTCCTTCCTTCCTTCCTTCCTTCCTTCCTTCCTTCCTTCCTTCCTTCCTCTTTCCTTCCTTCCTTCCTTCTTTCCTTCCTTCCTTCCTTCCTTCCTTCAACCCTCCCTCCCTCCCTCCCTCCCTCCCTCCCTTCCTTCCTTCCTTCCTTCCACCCTCCCACCCTCCCTCCCTCCTTCCTTTTCTTCTCATGGTCATTATTGAGACACTTCTGACATACTTCATACAACTTCTCAAATGATATAAATATCTGCAACATCTTTTTATGACTCTGCGAAGGATAAGCCTGTCGAGGCCTTTGATGTTTTTTTCCCTATCTCTCTGTCGACCTTTCCTTCATTCACATTTCACAGTTCCTTGTATAATAATAATCTTTGCCAAGCCAGATGATTGAGGTAGGACCCGATTTTATTTTTAAAGAAGACAAATAATAATACATGAATATTATTACGAACTTCCGGAAGCTTCTGATGCGTTAGATCAACGATTAAACGATTTGGGGCTGTCTATTGTTCGTTGTGTTTTATTTTATTTATTTGTGGATTTTTTTGTGTTATAAATATATTTATCCCCCCCCCCCAAATTATTCATTTCTTGTTTGGTTTTTGGTTTTGGAAGGCCCCGGTATCACTGCAAACGAATTAAAATCCATAATTGCTCAACCGTACGTGCCAGTGGAATCATCCGAATTATTAACTTATCTCCAAAACAAAGAAAGGTAGCTGTATTCCCCATCATAGCAGTCTCAGCACACGCCAAAAGACATAAGGCGAAACCGCACAGAAAGTGAACACAGCCAACTGTTCCCTGTCATACGATATCATCATTCATCGTAAACCATGGGAGTATCGAAACATGATCAAAACGAGTGAGACACACAGCTCACGGTGTGCACAGAGCACTTAACTCAGTAGCTCCTGCAACAAGCCGGACTTGGAATATGATGAAACTGCAACAAAGAACACTTTTCAAACACAGCAATTAAAAGTTCCTGCCGCCTAACCGTCATATTGACCGGTATTCCAATGATGACGTATATTACAATCAACACAGAGCACACTATTGCGCACACTGTAGAGGATTTCACATCACATGCATGTACTCCGCTTCACCGGAGAAGATCCCAACAGTGGAACTTCTGATCTATACACTTATCTGCACTGGAAAGATAGAATTAACCATCTTTCCGGCACAAAAAAACGTAACAGTGAACGTTGACGTAAACATGACCGCGCCATCTTGAAACCGGAAGTCCCTCTCATTTCTTGTTGTATTTCTTTACGTCAAACGATCACTGTATACTCTGATTAATTGGTGTATCCTGAGAGATGTCCAAAACTCGCCATAGCTTGTGTTTCATTCGGTAGCTCCGTTATGAAGGACCCATGCATCATGATCAGCATCATCATCATGTCCATGCCTGTTGCTGTAGGTGATCATGTCTCTCCAGAACTTTCAATCTCAAAAGTTATTTATCATTTCTGTTGTTGACCCTCTTCCAAGCCATTCTCTTAAGCTGTTAGGTATCTTTTCTCTTTGCTTCCCTCTACCACATCGTCCCTCAATTTTTCCAGTTGACACAATATATTCCAGCTGTTCCCTTCTTATAACATATCCACAAAATGATGATTGTTTCTTCCTGATATTGGATATTAACTGTCTTGTTGCTTTGTCCTCTGTCCGTTTTCATTGCTCTTCTTACCTGTCAATGTCAAACATTCTTCTGTAAAACCGGATTTCTACATCTTCCAGTGATTTTCTTGTCTGTTGTCCTATTGTCCATGATTCACATCCATATGTTAAGACTGGCTCTACATAGCATTTAAAAACAAAACTCTTTTTCTTGTTTCTATTGTTAAAAATTTTCTGGGCTGCTCTGCATCTCACCTCTGTTGTATATCTACCATCAGAGATTAACATTGTTCCCAGATATTTAAATTCATTTACCTGTTTTAATTATTGTTTCAGTGTGTGTTTCTTTACAGTAGCCAAAAGATCGCGATATACTCTGATTAATTGTTGCATCCTAAGAGATGTCCAAACCTCTTCGATAACATTTCATCTCCATAGCTTGTATTTTATTCTGTAGCTACGTTATAAGGACCCATGTGTAGTGCATGTAGAAAACAATGATATAACAAGGGTGAACATCAAACTAAAATAAATATGTACTTTAGGCAGAAATGAATATGTTTATTAAAGTAACTAAGGTTTATACTTCATACGTTGTATGTAAATGAAGTAATTATATGCGGACCTACATTTCATTATATGCTGAGGAGATAATATATGTATACATTGAAATGTGTAAACGAAAGTAATGTAGATAGTTGTCATCATGTGACATATCATTTGGCAAAGGCGATCATGTCCTTCCACAATTTTTCTGTCTATAGTGCATAGTGTCAATTTTATTGTTGACTGGTCTCCATGCCATGACACCACATTATCTAGAATCTTCTTTCTTTGTCGTCCGCGAAGTCTCTTTCCGTGTGTTTTGCCAGTTGTAATCAAATATTCCAACGGTTCTCTTCTCATGAAAGTAAATAGTGCGTAAGCTAATTTATACAAGTGAATATATATAAATTACAATTCGTGATTAAAGTATATAGTACGCATATTAATACATGTAGTTAAAGTCAAATATATATATAAGTAAAAAAAAGTAAAGTACCCCCGTCACGCCAAGTGGCGTGTAGGGAAATATGGTGTTAGTGACCCTATATTTTACAGACCTTCAACACATGATTTTTGGGGTAATGTGGTCGGTACTTCGTCCGTGCTGCTTTACTTTCCCAGAAAAAAATCCGGTACCCATTTAAGGCTGGATGAACCCGGAAGCCGTCGGTTGGAATCGAACCCTACCTCTTGTCCTTTGTAGTCCAGTTCACTAACCACTGAGCTGTCACGGCTCATATATATATATATATATATATATATATATATATACACACACACACATAAAATTGAAGGCACATTAGAACTGTGAAAATAAGAAACAATGGCATATATTTGATAAGTTATAATGTTATACGATAACAAAGCAGTCAGTTCTATAATTGTAGCAATATTAATGTGATATTAATATAATATGTTAATATGTAAAGTAACATTAGTTAGATGTCGTTATTGGCAATGAAGAACGTGAAAATGAGATTATTTATTAATTATTGGAAGCTGTAACAGTTAACAACAGAGACTATAAGAAATGAAAGAAAGACTAGTAATATAAAATCAGTTAGATACCATGAACAGCATGGGGACGATTTCAGCGAAGAAGTAAAAGTAAAGCTACAGAGGTCATGTGTCTTTCCGAAAACAATATATGCTTGCAAATCATGGACACTTATGCAAACAAGAAAAATCGTACTGAAAAATATAACACCTAGGATGATAGATAAGAAAAATGAGGGCCCATTAAGCGCCCAGAACATTGAAGCGAACTGTCTTATTCAATATCTTGCACATGAAAACAAACAAAATATTTCGGCCAAACCGCTAGACGTGCTGTAATGAGACCAACATTCTGCAAAGGATATGCGAGCTGATAGATAGTAAAATATTAACGACAATATTCGAAGAAAATACGATAAATATTTGAAGGTTCGAAATAATCTAATTTGGATATTGAGCCAGCATTGTAAATAACATTATCGACGTGTCTGTCCAGTTACTTCTTATTTCTTTCCTAATTTGCCTTTCAGCGTCGAGTGGAGATATATTTTGCGATCTTTTGCTCTTCTGTTCGCTTCTGCTGCTGTTAGGGTTCCTAGTGCTTCTAATATTTCATCGATCCATCTTTTTCGTGGTCAACCCTTGGGTCTAGTGTTCTCGTAACGTTTTTTAAAGGCTCTTTGTGTTGTGTTTTGATCACTCTGCCTTGTCACGTGACCAAACCATTTTATCTGTTTTTTTTTTTTTTATATATTCTATGGCGGTGGTTATTCCTAGCTTTTTTCTCAGTTCTTCCTTTCTGATCTTGTCTCTTAGGCTGTTTCCTGTCATTCGTCTGACACATTTAATCTCAGTAGAGGTTATTTTTCTTATTGTTCTTGCATCTAGGGTCCAGGATTAGGTCATTAGTAGTACAACCTCGGGATGATGATTGTATTTTAGAGTGCCAGTTTTTCCTCTATTGTTATTTCCTTGTTGGACAATAGCGGTGATAACTGTCAAATGATTTGACAAGCTTTAATGCATCTTGAGTCTATCTCTGCCGTTTGTGAATTGTCGTTTGTCATTAAACTTCCTAGGTATTTGAATTCCTCTACATGTTTTAGTTGCCTGTTCAGTTACTGCCTGTCTGAATGTCTTCGTTGTTTGTTTCAGTGAATCTATTCTTTAGGGGGGTACTTGGTGTCATGGTATTCATTTCGAATCAGTTTCCGTTCTACCAGAGCTTTAATTTTCTTTATTGTTGGTTCACAGTTATTATAACGCCTGATGTGGCCGAATCATTTTAATATTATTATTTTTTTCGTTAAGTTCCCTAGCCAGTTTCGTATAATTCCATTTCTCGTAAAACAGTTTTGTTTTTCAACATTTTTTTAGGCTTAAGATACTTTTGTTAGTTTGTCTATTCATGATATTTTGAGGCTTAAGATACTTTCATTAGTTTGTCTATTCAAGATATTTAGAGGCTTATTCGGACACTTTCATTCGTTTGTCTATTCAAAATACTTTAAGACTTATTCAGACACTTTAATTCGTTTGTCTATTCAAAATACTTTAAGACTTATTCAGACACTTTAATTCGTTTGTCTATTCAAAATACTTTGAGACTTATTCAGACACTTTCATTCGTTTGTCTATTCAAAATACTTTAAGACTTATTCAGACACTTTAATTCGTTTGTCTATTCAAAATACTTTAAGACTTATTCAGACACTTTAATTCGTTTGTCTATTCAAAATACTTTGAGACTTATTCAGACACTTTAATTCGTTTGTCTATTCAAAATACTTTGAGACTTATTCAGACACTTTCATTCGTTTGTCTATTCAAAATAGTTTGATACTTTTGGTAGTTTGTCTATTCAAAATACTTTGATACTTTTGGTAGTTTTTCTATTCAAAATACTTTGAGACTTATTCAGACACTTTTGGTAGTTTGTCTTTTCAGAATCATTTGAGCTCAAGACACTTTTCTTATTTCTTTCGTCTACCCAGGATATTTGAAGGATTCTTCTATAACATTTCATTTTAACTGACAAAGTTTTCTTTTCAACTACCACAGTTATGTGTCCAGTTTCTACAAACGTATGGTGCCATTGGACGCCTCAATTTAATTAACAAAACTATAGAAGTAAAAAAAAAAAAAAAAAGTAAAGAGCCCCCGTCACGCCAAGTGGCGTATAGGGAATATGGTGTTAGTGACCATACATTTTACAGACCTTCGGCACATGATTTTGGGTGTAATGTGGTCGGTATTACGTCCGTGTCACTTTACTTTCCCACAAAAAAATCAGGTACCCGTCGATCAGGATCGAACCTGACCTCCTGTCCTTTGTAGTCCAGTTCACTAACCACTGAGCTATCGCTGATCCCATACAATGCTTTGCCATAATGTTTCATTTATAATAATCTCTGTGAAACAATTATCATCATCATCATCATCATCATCATCAGTCCAGTAAACGTGGCGGTGGTTGTTGAAGTCCTCTTGATGACGTCTTCACAATTGTCCTCCAACTTTTACAATCAAGAGCTGCTTTCTGAGAGTGTTAATTCTGTCCATTTTATGATGTCGTCTTCTCACCACTTTCTCTATCTGTCTTTGATTTTTTGTCCTGTATTTTACCCTGTAATAGTCTTTAAGCAATTACCAGCTTTTCTCTTCTAGGCTAAAAATGTTGAAAATTGTATGTTTGATAGTTTCATTAATTAATTAAAAAAAATATATTGGGTAAAAGGATAAAAAAATGTCCATGTTAATACTTTTTAGATATTTGGATATAAAAATAACGAGAATAAAAATAATGTTATCTGGGCACAAATTAAAAATGATGTTAAAGTCAGTTTGATATTTA
Source organism: Megaustenia siamemsis (assembly GCA_032433765.1). NCBI lineage: Eukaryota > Metazoa > Mollusca > Gastropoda > Stylommatophora > Ariophantidae > Megaustenia > Megaustenia siamemsis. The sequence continues at coordinate 40,267,604 of JAVIAB010000059.1, read as the reverse complement.
AATAATATTATATGATAAGATGTTCATGGTGGCAAGAAACGATCGGCGAGATGAATTAAACACTGGTTGTTTACTATCATGTGGGCATCATTTCGACTTTCGGCCGGGTAAAACTTTGCTTTTTTTTCAATCAATAATTGAATACGAAGGCCAAGAGACATCTATCCCCAACACCACAATATAAACCACAGAGCCTATTAGAAAGAGAAAAAAAAGTGTTAATGACAGAAAGAAACGTGAATAAATGAGGGACAGCAATATAGATTAGGTGTATCAAGTTATATTAATAGGCGCCTTTTCTCGTTAGGCGCTGGATTAAAGCGTCACTTGAGACAGTCTGTTTATATAGCTGGGTCAAGGCAAAGGCATGCATATAAATGCATCAAAATGCGAAGCTGTAGTGAAGCTAACAGTGAGGAGAAATGAAACAAAATATATATAATATATAGAAAACATTGGTATGGTTAAAGCTTCATCTAACAAGTGGACATCACAAATCAGAACGACTTTTCGGCGCAAAGGCCCTCAAGTGTGTTGTATGTTTGTTCCCGTCGAAGGCCTCTGCGCCGAAACGTCGTTCTGCTTTGTGGTGTTCACTTGTTACGTAAAGTTTTAACCATGTATATATAATCATCATCATGTGCCGTACCGGTTGGCGTTGGCGATCATGTCCCTCCACAATCTTCTATCCACACTGCATCGTATGAGTTCTGTTGTTGACTGTTTTCCATGCCATGACACCAAGCTATCCAGTATTTTCTCTCTTTGTCGTCCGCGATCTCTCTTTCCTTTTATTTTGCCAGTTGTAACCAAGTATTTCAACTTTCCTCTTCTCATGATATGCCCACAAAATAAGGATTGCTTCTTTCTGGTGTTTTTTAAGAGCTCCCTTTTTGTGTTGGCCTCTTTGAGAACTTTCTTATTGGTCTTTTTATCTGTCCAGGGAACTTTCAACATTCTTCTGAGAAATCCCATCTCTGTGGCCTCTAATCGTCTTTTCATTTGCTTGTCTATTATCCATGATCCGCCTCCATAGGTCAGAATTGGTTCTATATAGCACCGATGAACTCTCTTTCTCATTTCTATTGATATAGATTTGTTGCATAAGATATTTTTCATGTTCTGACATGCTATTTTGGCCTGAGCTATTCTGCTTTTTATTTCTGTGTTGCATCTTCCATCTGATGTTATCACTGTGCCCAAGTATTTCAAGCACTTGTTTCAGATTTGTCTTGTTTATTTTTATGCTGCATGATGGTGATGATTGTTTCTTCGATATAACCATTACTTCTGTTTTCTTACTATTCCGACTGAGACCTTTCTTGTTTCTTTCTTTTACTATTATATCTATCATTTCTTGTAGCTCATTCTCTGTCTCTAGTATTAAGACTGTGTCATCCGCATATCGTAAATTATTTATGTTGTGACCGTTGACTTCAATTCCTTTTTTTGTCTACTATTGATCTCATAATATGTTCGCTGTAAAGTGAGAACAAATCCGGTGACAGAACACAGCCTTGTCTGACTCATTGTTTTATAAATTGAAATTGTCCTGTTTGGTTGTTAATTCGTATAGCTGCTGTTTGTTGCCAGTACATGTTTTTTATGATTCGCAGATCCTTGCCATCAATGTTTAATTTCTCCAGCATATTTATTATTTCCACATGCTTTACTTTGTCAAATGCTTTCGTGCAGTCTATAAAGCACATATATAGATCTTTCTTTACCTCTATAGAGCCGCGATAGCTCAGTGTTTAGTGAACTGGACTACAAAGGACAAGAGGTAGTGTTCGATCCCAAACCGACGACTTTCGGTTCACCCAGCCTTTAATGGGTACCATATTTTTTTTCTGGGAAAGTAAAGCGGCACGGGCGTAATACCAACCACATTACCCCAAAAATCATGTACCGAGGTCTGTAAAATTTATGGTCACTAACACCATATTCCCTGTGCGTGACGGGGGTACTTTACTTTACTTACCTCTATAGATCTTTCTATCAATGTTATATATATATATTTATTTATTTCTCCTGTTTATGTAGCTGCAGGAAAGACATACTCGTCCGCAAACATTACTTTGTGTCTGACCTCTCACGCATACATTGCTTTTCCTTTAGTTTAGTAAGGGTTCTTTCCTCTTAATCTCTGTCTTCCTTTAAAATTTCTCGCCACATGTCACCACCTTTTGCAACGAATTCCAACGACTCTTACTTCACGTGATATTTCATATCATGTAGGCATAACTTTGAAGCAAAATATGGGGCGACCGCTAGGTTTAATATCTTAAACGAATTCACAATATACATATTATTGTTGTTGCTGGTGGTGTTGTTGGTTTGTTGTTGTTGGTGTTGTTGTTGTTGTTTATGTTGTTTATGTTGTTGTTGGTGTTGTTGTTGTTGTTGGTGTTGGTGTTGTTGTTTTAGTTGATGTTGTTGTTGCTGGTGGTGTTGTTGTTGGTTTGTTGTTGTTGTTGTTGTTGTTTGTGTTGTTGTTGGTGTTGTTGTTGGTGTTGGTGTTGTTGTTTTAGTTGGTGTTGTTGTTTTTGTTGGTGTTGTTGTTTTTGTTGGTGTTGTTGTTTTAGTGTTGTTAGGATCATCATCACTGCACAGCGAACGAACCCATAGGTGCTTTGATATTGTTCTTGAGAATCTCCAGAAAATCCGAAGAGAATCCTGGACCACGCGCACAACCTGGGATGTATGGGCGGGTTTCTGCTAACAGTCCCCACTCAAGGGCCATATTTATGGTCGGGGAGAGGCTAGGCAGTCTAGAGGTACGACGTCAGGACACCAAGGACCCGGGTTTCAAAGCCCATCAGAAGCGGTGGTGTTTAAAAAAAAACGGGAACATTAATTCATGGTTCCTTTATGATGTAACCCTCCCTTGATCCCTGGGATAGTGTGATACGATGTCTAGCCCTCTCTGATAACAGGAATAAACAGGAGGTCTCGCGTGCACTCGCTCACGTTAAATAACCCTTGACAGTAGACATATCTTTCAGCATTAGACCATCTTTCATTTTTCCTCATGATATTCTATGGTAAACGACGTTGTTTTAAGAATGTAAATAGACTAAACACCTTTTTTTGCATAAAGTTATTTGATAAAATCATTTTTAAAGAGAAAACGACACTTAATTGTCAACTCTTATGCGATGAAATTAAATAAAAACTAAACATTAATACATTCCTTCAGCGTAAGTATTGCTTGAAATAATTCTGCTCGTTTTCGGAACTTGCCAAGCAATGTTCTATTTTGAATTGTGTAGCGACTAAGTCAATCTATAACATTGCGCACGAAGTTGAAAATTGTTACCCTTTCGTTACCTTGTCGTGCACAGTTTTTTTTTCAACAACCCATTCATTACCATAATTTATTGGAGCTTTCCAGCTTGGGAAGACAAAGAAGATCGATTTTAGTGTTCAACTTTTCGCAGTCATCTTTTACGGTATGCTTATGTTGCAGGGAGTCATTTAGTTACATCATGAACAAAAACACTTTCCTTACTCGTTCTTTACATTCAGTTTAAGTTACATCTTTAACACAGTGGCGTAGCGTGGAAGAGTAAGGGGAGGGTGGAGAGGTCGACCCAAGAAAAAACTAAAGGGATGTTTAAATATCAAGAGAAAGAAGAAAAACGTCATTATGTGCCACACTGGCTGGCGTAGGCGATCATGCCCTTCTACAAATGTCCACAGCTCATGGGATCAATTCTACTGTTTACCATACCACGACACGAAGCTATCTATATAGTATCAATTCTCCCGTCACTTAAGCTATTAATATATTGTCTCTCTTCACTTAAGCTATTAGTATCTATTCTCCCGCCACTTAAGCTATTAGTATCTTTTTATCCCTTCCCTTGCACAATTAGTATCTTTTCTCCTTTCACTACACTATTGACATCTTTTCTCCCTTCACTTACGCTATTGGTATATTTTAACCCTTCACATACACTATTACCGTCTTTTCTCTCTTCACTTACGCCACTAATATCTTTTCTCCCTTCACTTAAGCTATTTGTGTATTTTCTCCCTCCACTTATGCTACTGGTATCTTTATTCTCTGTGCTTCCTTTTATATGGTCTTCCATACATTTTTTAATTGTTGCAATATTTCAGATCACATATTCTATTTACATAGCCAAATCATAATGATGTTTTTTTTAAAATATGTATTTCCTCTCATCTGACTAATAAGGCCCATTTTTGTTTTGGCCTAGACCGGACTATCCTAATTACTATCTTTTTGGCCGCATGTAATATCGTCCAGAACTTTCTATACAACCACATTTTTGTGACCTCAAAATCATTTCTTTTTCTTGTGTCAGAATGTACTAGAATGTTCGCTTCCATATTGCAGGTCTTGTCCACCGAAGAACCGTTTTCTTATCTCAATTTACGAAATATGGGTTGCATTCATTACAAAAAATATATATTTGGTGTACATCTGCGTTTTGATGTTGGAGCGTAATAGGTACTCCAACGTATTTACACGTTTTAATATTTATTTTTCCATTTATTGTAATAGTGTGTTTAGATGAATTCATTTTCTTTATTACGATAATTGTTTTTGTTCTCTTGCTGCTGATCCAGCGACCTTTATTTTTGCTCTTGATTAAAGTTAGCAACTTTGAAAACAATTTGAATTAAAGAAATATTATCCGGATTAAAATAAAACAACAGGAGAAGAATAATTTCTATAAATTCATCTCCTAATTACGTGTATAAAGTGTCCCTATCGTTTACTCTTGAGCAGTCAAGAATGTGACAAACGTGTGTCCTTTTTTAAACTGCTAAAACTGTTTTCTTAACTTGTTCAAATTAGTGAATTAAAAAAGAAACACATGTTTATAATTAATTCTATTTTTATCCTAGAATGTCTTGATTTGTGAAGTTTCACTTTATTATTTGAGTTATCTTTGTTGGGTAGGTTGTCACGAGCATAATCCAATCGCAATGAATAACTTGTAGTTCTAGACGTCAATGTACACTACAGGTACATGTACACATTTATCATATGATGCTCATCATCATGTGACATATCGGTTGGTGTAGGCGATCATGTCCTTCCACGATTTTCTATCCATTGTGAATCGGATCAGTTCTGTTGTTGACTATTTTCCATGTCATAACACCAAGCTATCTAGTATTTTCTCTCTTTGTCGTCCGTGATCTCCTTCCCTGTATTTTGCCAGTTGTAACCAAGTATTCAAACTTTCATCTTCTCATGATGTGTCCAAAAATGTTGATTGTTTCTTTCTGATGTGTCTTAGCAGCTTCCTTTTTGTGTTGGCCTCTTTGAGACTTTCTTCGTTGGTCTTTTTAGCTGTCCAGGGAACTTTCAACATTCTTCTGAAAAATCCCATCTCTGTGGCCTCTAATCGTCTTTTCATTTATTTGTTTACTGCCCATGATTCGCTTCCATAGGTCAGAAATGGCTCTATATAGCACCGATGAACTCTTTTTTTTCACCTCTATTGACATAGATTTGTTGCATAATACTTTTTTCATTCTCTGAAATATTATTTTGGTCTGAGCTTTTCTGCTTTTAATTTCTGTGGTGCGTCTTCCATCTGATGTTATTATTGTGCCCAAGTATTTGACGCGTTGCACTTGTTTCAGACTTGTCGACTGCTCCCACAACACCATCCACCACCTGCTCCAATAGATTCACGTAACCCTGATTGGTGGGGGGGGGGGGGACTCAAACGGGAGTTTCACCTTGCCCAAGGGTGTCCATAAAACTAACTCCTTTGGTAGGGGGAACCCTACCCCGCTAACCTCTATAGGAAGATAGGGTGCCTGAATCGATAACTTCTCGAAATCAAACCAGGAGAACAATGGTTCGAATCACGTTAGGGTCAATTTTTGGTATTAAGTTGGCGGTAAAATAACAACTCAGACTTGAAAACCTCGTGACACCAGAAATTGGGTAATGGGGCAAAGATAGCTTTGATCACATGCTGGTATTGCTATATAAATTTGTCCTTAAAGTAAAAGTAAAGTACCCCCGTCACGCCAAGTGGCGTATAGGGAATATGGTGTTAGTGACCATACATTTTACAGACCTTCGGCACATGATTTTTGGGGTAATGTAGTCGGTATTACGCCGTGCCGCTTTACTTTAGTCTATAATTATTGTGGTAGAGGTGGTAGAGTGGATTTAGTCTATAATTATTGTGGCGGGGGTCGTAGAATGGATTTAGTCAATAATTATTGTTGTGGGGGTCGTAGAGTGGATTTAGTATATAATTATTGTGGTAGGGGTGGTAGAGTGGATTTAGTCTATAATTATTGTTGTGGGGGTCGTAGAGTGGATTTAGTATATAATTATTGTGGTAGGGGGTGTCCGGTTAGCGCAATCGATAGGCGGTTGGCTTATCATGGCAACAGCCGGGGTTCGTACCCTGGCGAGGACACCTGGGTTTTACTAATTCCCTAAAAATTAGTGGGAGCCGCGATAGCTCAGTGGTTAATGAACTGGACTACTACGGACAAGAGGTAGGGTTCGATCCCAACCGACGGCTCCGGGTTCACCCAGCCTTAAATGGGTACCGGATTTTTTCTGGGAAAGTAAAGCAGCACGGGCGTAATACCGACCACATTACCCCAAAAATCATGTGCTGAAGGTCTGTAAAATATAGGGTCACTAACACCATATTTCCCTATACGCCACTTGGCGTGACGGGGGGTACTTTACTTTTTTTTTTTTTTTACTATTGTGGTAGGGGTGGTAGAATGGATTTAGTATATAATTATTGTGGTAGGGGTGGTAGAGTGGATTTAGTCTATAATTATTGTGGCGGGGGTCGTAGAGTGGATTTAGTCAATAATTATTGTTGTGGGGGTCGTAGAGTGGATTTAGTATATAATTATTGTGGTAGGGGTGGTAGAATGGATTTAGTATATAATTATTGTGGTAGGGGTGGTAGAATGGATTTAGTCAATAATTATTGTGGTAGGGGTGGTAGAATGGATTTAGTCTATAATTATTGTGGTAGGGGTGGTAGAATGGATTTAGTCTATAATTATTGTGGTAGGGGTGGTAGAATGGATTTAGTCTATAATTATTGTGGTAGGGGTGGTAGAATGGATTTAGTATATAATTATTGTGGTAGGGGTGGTAGAATGGATTTAGTCTATAATTATTGTGGTAGGGGTGGTAGAATGGATTTAGTCTATAATTATTGTGGTAGGGGTGGTAGAATGGATTTAGTCTATAATTATTGTGGTAGGGGTGGTAGAATGGATTTAGTATATAATTATTGTGGTAGGGGTGGTAGAATGGATTTAGTATATAATTATTGTGGTAGGGGTGGTAGAATGGATTTAGTCTATAATTATTGTGGTAGGGGTGGTAGAATGGATTTAGTATATAATTATTGTGGTAGGGGTGGTAGAATGGATTTAGTCTATAATTATTGTGGTAGGGGTGGTAGAATGGATTTAGTCTATAATTATTGTGGTAGGGGTGGTAGAATGGATTTAGTCTATAATTATTGTGGTAGGGGTGGTAGAATGGATTTAGTCTATAATTATTGTGGTAGGGGTGGTAGAATGGATTTAGTCTATAATTATTGTGGTAGGGGTGGTAGAATGGATTTAGTCTATAATTATTGTGGTTGGGGTGGTAGAATGGATTTAGTCTATAATTATTGTGGTAGGGGTGGTAGAATGGATTTAGTCAATAAATTATTGTGGTAGGGGTGGTAGAATGGATTTAGTCTATAATTATTGTGGTAGGGGTGGTAGAATGGATTTAGTCTATAATTATTGTGGTAGGGGTGGTAGAATGGATTTAGTATATAATTATTGTGGTAGGGGTGGTAGAATGGATTTAGTCTATAATTATTGTGGTAGGGGTGGTAGAATGGATTTAGTCTATAATTATTGTGGTAGGGGTGGTAGAATGGATTTAGTCTATAATTATTGTGGTAGGGGTGGTAGAATGGATTTGATCTATAATTATTGTGGTAGGGGTGGTAGAATGGATTTAGTCTATAATTATTGTGGTAGGAGTGGTAGAATGGATTTAGTCTATAATTATTGTGGTAGGGGTGGTAGAATTGATTTAGTCTATAATTATTGTGGTAGGGGTGGTAGAATGGATTTAGTCTATAATTATTGTGGTAGGGGTGGTAGAATGGATTTAGTCTATAATTATTGTGGTAGGAGTGGTAGAATGGATTTAGTCTATAATTATTGTGGTAGGAGTGGTAGAATGGATTTAGTCTATAATTATTGTGGTAGGGGTGGTAGAATGGATTTAGTCTATAATTATTGTGGTAGGGGTGGTAGAATGGATTTAGTCTATAATTATTGTGGTAGGAGTGGTAGAATGGATTTAGTCTATAATTATTGTGGTAGGGGTGGTAGAATGGATTTAGTCTATAATTATTGTGGTAGGGGTGGTAGAATGGATTTAGTCTATAATTATTGTGGTAGGGGTGGTAGAATGGATTTAGTCTATAATTATTGTGGTAGGAGTGGTAGAATGGATTTAGTCTATAATTATTGTGGTAGGAGTGGTAGAATGGATTTAGTCTATAATTATTGTGGTAGGGGTGGTAGAATGGATTTAGTCTATAATTATTGTGGTAGGGGTGGTAGAATGGATTTAGTCTGTAATTATTGTGGTAGGGGTGGTAGAATGGATTTAGTCTATAATTATTGTGGTAGGGGTGGTAGAATGGATTTAGTCTGTAGTAATTGCAGTTTAGGTAATCAAGTTGATTTAGTAAAAAGTCGTTGGCGCCGGAATGGTCAATTGGATTTAGCGTGTAATCAATGTGGAGGGTATGATGAAGTGGACTAAATCGTTAATCATAGTGGAGAGAGGTGAGGAAATCGCTGTTTTTTCTCTCTGTTATTACCCACTTATCTTTACTAAGGTATTCATTTTGCAGTATCAATGGAGAGAGAAATACTTGGTAGCTAAAATAGAACATGAAGCTTGGGATCGAAGCAATGCTAGGCAGCTGGTATTGTCAATGTTCTCGTCATGTTCTAAACAGCTACAGCTGATATAGGGGGGGAAAAAACAGATTGAGAGTACATTCTTGAAAAAAAATGTGTGGACTGATTCCAAGAAATTCTAGGACATATTACGGTAACATATTACGGTAACATATTATGGTAACATATTACGGTAACATATTACGGTAACATATTATGGTAACATATTACAGTAACATATTACGGTAACATTTTACGGTAACATATTACGGTAACATATTACGGTAACATATTATGGTAACATATTACAGTAACATATTACGGTAACATATTACGGTAACATATTGCGGTAGATGAGGGGAACCAAAGAGAAAACGATCGCAACGCTCATAAATAAATTAGGAGAAGGAAAAGAAGAGGATGGCAAGTGGAAGGAAGAAGAAGACAGCAGTGCAGGAGAAGGTGTAGAAACAGAAGAAGAGGAAGAACAAAACAGCAGTGCAGGAGAAGGTGTAGAAACAGAAGAAGAAAAGAAGATGGAGGAATTGAAGATTAAGGAGAAGGATTAAAGGGAGAAGTAGAAGTAGAAAAAAAAGGGGGGGGGAGTAGAAAAGGAGGAGGAGGATTTAAGACGAAGAAGTAGAAACCGAAGATGAGGAAGAAGAAAGAAAAAGGAGGAGTAGAAAAAAAGGCAGGAGGAGTAGAAGGGGAGAAGAAAAAAGAGCAGGGAATAAGAAGAGGCGGGAGATGCAGGAGAAGCAGAAAAAGGAGAAGAAAAAGGAGAGACGAGGTAGAAGAAGAAGGAGGAGGAGTAGAAGGAGAAGAATTAGAGGAAGACCAGCAGACGAAGAAGATGGAGGAGAAGAAGAATAAGAAGAAAGACGATAGAGGAGGAGAAGAAGAAGAAGAAGAGGGAGGAAAAAGGAGGAGGTGTAGCAGCAGAAAAAGAAAAAAATGGAGAGGCATGAGTAGAAGAAAAATAAGAAGGAGGAAAATGGAGAAGGAGGAGAAGAAGAATTTAAAAAAGAGTAGAAGAAGAAATTGCACTTGATACAATGTTTAAACTTTAATTAATTCCTTGGAATTTCTTCCCAACTAATCTTTCGTCATCTCTTCCTCCAACTTTCCTATTGAGCCAAAATCAATACCAACGATGTGTTAACGGTCCTAAATAATGTTAACGATGTGTTAACTGTACTTTATCTTGGCATGGTCAATCAAAATAGCAGAGTCGATATTACGTTAATGTGTACTTTTCATCTTGCATTACTTCAAGTAATTAAATGTTGCTTTGTGGTTTTGGGTGTCCGGTTAGCGCAATCGATAGGCGGTTGGCTTACCACGGCAACAGCCGGGGTTCGTAATCCTGGCGAGGACACCTGGGTTTTACTAATTCCCTAAAAATTAGTAGGAGCCGTGATAGCTCAGTGGTTAGTGAACTGGACTACTACGGACAAGGGGTAGGGTTCGATCCCAACCGACGGCTCCGGGTTCACCCAGCCTTAAATGGGTACCGGATTTTTTCTGGGAAAGTAAAATCAGCACGGGCGTAATACTGACCACATTACCCCAAAAAATCATGTGCTGAAGGTCTGTAAAATATAGGGTCACTAACACCATATTTCCCTATACGCCACTTGGCGTGACGGGGGGTACTTTACTTTTTACTTTGTGGTTTTGTATAGTCAGGACCTTCTGACATTTCCATTGGACAGGAAGTGTGAAAAGATAACAGTTACGGCCGTTGATTTGCTTTACCAGTATTACGTATTGTGTGGAGTCATGCGCAGAAAGTGCGCAAATGTCACAAATGTCTTTTTTTTTTTAAATGTAGCACTAAATGTTGCACACGGATAATTATAAATGATTGTGTTGGTTGACGAATGCCATACGGACTTTGATAATTACTCTTCTCTTGTCATTTCATTTGTTCACCCACTGCCTTTGTTACTTTAAGTTCAGTGAACTTGAACATGCATCTGCTACTACAGCCCGCTCAGAAATGGTCTCAAACGCAAAATTAATTTTCTCGGAAACAATTGTGCTGATTACTGTGAAATTGTTGTTTCTGTCTTATATTTTCCATGAGCTTAATATATATATGAGTAGAAGAGATCGATCACTTTATCTATCTTGGAAGTCACATTGATCGAGAAGGGGATACGAGCAAAGAAATTAGAATCAGACTGGCTAAAGCAGCAATGTCTTTCAGAAGCCTTGAAAAGTTGTGGAAATCAAAACTCATTAGCACAAACACAAAACTTAGGCTATTCAAATCAAATGTACTATCAACCCTTACGTATGCGTGTGAAAGCTGGAAAACAACAAGAGATATAGAAACAAAGTTGAACGCATTCGAAAATAAATGTCTAAGGAAAATACTTGGTATAGAATAGAACGAATTCAAAACAAACGAGGAAATTAGAGAAATCGCCAATCAACCAATAATATCTTCAGTAATAAAGAAAAGACGATGGTCATACGTTGGACATGTGATGAGAAGAGATAATAATCGAATAGCAAAGCAAGCCCTCATATGGGAAACAACAGGTAAAAGAAAAAGAGGAAGACCCAGGGAGACACTGAGAAGAACATTGATGAGAGAGGCAAGAGCAGCAGGAATCGGCTCCCTCAATGAGATAGAACTGCTTGCACAGAACAGAGACAGATGGCGAGATTTGATAAAATATCTTTAAAAGAAAACTGCTAGAACAAAAATTCATATAGGAGAAGGTGTATCTTGGTCTACGCTCTATGGGCCGGTTACGGCTCGAAAGGTCAATAGATATATATATATATATATATATATATATATATATATATATATATATATATATATATATATATATTTCTATTAATAAAGTGATCTTGTGTATTACTTATTGCTTATAAAACTTATGTAAAAATACACAAGAAGCTTTACAGTCAATCCCCTCACCAATTAAAAAATTGGCACACTTTCAAATTGTAAGTTAGAAGATAAAAACAATCACGTAAAGTGTCAAAGTGCACGGAGAGGATAACCGGGCCGAAGACGGGTTTGACTTTACCAGAATAAAGTAGAGTCCCAATCACTGTGATATTGTAATGTTGGGTGTGTAAAAAAAAAAGTAAAGTACCCCCGTCACGCCAAGTGGCGTATAGGGAAATATGGTGTTAGTGACCCTATATTTTACAGACACATGATTTTTGGGGTAATGTGGTCGGTATTACGCCCGTGCTGCTTTACTTTCCCAGAAAAAAATCCGGTACCCATTTAAGGCTGGGTGAACCCGGAAGCCGTCGGTTAGGATCGAACCCTACCCCTTGTACTTTGTTGTCTAGTTCACTAACCACTGAGCTATCGCGGCTATGTTGAGTGTGTAAATAAAAAAAGTAAAGTACCCCCGTCACGCCAAGTGATAAGGGTAAATTAAGGATAAACTACCATGATTTAAACATGCTTCCACCTGGTTTATAAAACTACCATGATTTAAACATGCTTCCACCTGGTTTATAAAACTACCATGATTTAAACATGCCTCTACCTGGTTGGAAAACTACCATGATTTAAACATGACTACAAGCCTCCACATGTATAGAAAACTACAATTTCTTTCTTTCACTATCCATTCAAGCTTCCTTTGTTCTTTAGGCTAAAAGTTCATTATATTTTTGTGGAGAAGTTGGTTGTATTCTGTAGAACGGTGAAGATATTACTGCTTGCTGTAACCAACTGAGGCAGCAACACCTATTTTTCGACATTAACAAAAAAAATAACTTTCCGATGCACGCTGAAGAGTCATGGAGGGGGAGAAGTGATTTATATTAGTCGCTTTAAGTTGTTTTAGATGGTTGCTACCAGTTCACATTAAATATTATTACTATTATATCGCGAAGAAAATAGCAATCTTGTTTTAACTATTTCCTAGTTTGTTTTATTTACAAACACACCAAAGAAATGATTTATGTTCGATAGAGCTATAGGATTACAGTTCGTGTGTGTGTGAGATGTATTCGAGTCTTGTCGAGACTGACATGCGTACTTTGTGTTGACGGAAAGGTCAATTGTGACGCCACCTTCTATCAGATAACATTCCCCGCGGAGCTCTCCACTTTTCTATTAACACGAAAGTTAGCATCATCTGCTTGCGCAATAGATTCGACCAAAGGTGAGTTTATTGAAATCAATTTCTGTTCACTTTTGTAATAGAATATTTTGTGATGTAGGTTATTGTGTTATTGGTTGTTTATGCATGTTTTGTGTTTGTATGGAAAGCAAAGGCAGCCAGCGAGAATAGGAATGGCAAGGAAGGCAGAAAGTAAATACATAACTTTGTTACAATTAATTAATTTACAAAGTAAAGGCAAAACAATAAAATGATTTAAAAAAAAATAAAAATAACAAAATGATTCTGCTACAAAGCATTCAGAAATGATTTTACTTCTTCTACGCATTTTTCTTTCGGGAAATGATAAGTCTACTTTTTTGTCCCTACTCAGTTGTCATTAAGTGTCCAGGCGAGACATAGTTTGCGGTCTTTTCTTTTTCTATTAGATTCTCATGCTGTTATTTTACACTATTCCATCAATTCGCCATTTTCGCGGTCGTCCCTTTGGTCTGGTGTTATGGTATCGTTTATTTAAGGCTCGTTTTGTACTGTTTCAATCTTTCTGTCTCACCACATGTCCAAACCATTTTGCCTGTTTTATCTTTATGTATTCAATGGCGAAAATTACTACCAGAATTGTTCTCAATTCTTTCATCATTCCTGATCTTACCTATCTGGTTGTTTCCTGTATTTTGTCTAACGCATTTAATTTCGGTAGCGGTTATTTTTCTTATTGTTCTTGAGTCTAGGGTTAAGGTCTGCCTTTGGTATCACAACGCTGGAATGAAGATTGTATTATGGTCCGTTTTACCTTTGGTTGAAGATTGTATTATGGTCCGTTTTACCTTTGGTGTTATACCTTTGTTGGACAATAGTGGTGGTAGTTTTCAGATGATCAGTCAAGCTTTGTTGCATCTGGAGTCTATTTCTGTTGCTTGTGAATTGTCCGTTGTCATTAGTTTTCCTAGATATTTAAATTCAACCACTTGTTTTAATTGTCTGCCGTTTATATTTTTGTCAATACTCTGGTTCTCTTTTGCAATGTTCATGCCTTCTGTTTTGTTATTGGTTATTATTGTTATTGGTTATGGAAGGCCTCGGTATCACAGCAAACGAATTAAAACCCATAATTGCTCAACCGCCCGTGCCAGTGGAATCATCCGAATTACTAATTCATCTCCCAAACAAAGAAAGGTAACTGTAGTCCCCATCGTAGCAGTCTCAGCACACGCCAAAAGACATAAGGCGAAACCGCGCAGAAAGTGAACACAGCCAACTGTTCCCTGTCATACGTATCATCATTCATCGTAAACAAGCGGGATATCGAAGCAGGATAAAAACGGATGAGACACACAGCTCACGGTGTGCACAGAGCACTTAACTCAGTAGCTCCTGCAACAAGCCGGACTTGGAATATGAGGAAACTGCAAGAAGGAACACTTTTCAGACATAGCCTTCATGGTTCCTGCCGCCTATCCACCATATACCATGGGAGTTCACGTCCTCCCGAAAATGATGATCGTCATAGCACTTGATGATGTTAGGCCGTCATTGATGACTCCAATTCCAAACATATAGACACACAGTGGTGGTAAGTTATCATTTCCAATCCAACAGAAGCCACATGACCTGTAGTTAGTAAAACCACAGAGAGAATATGGTTTTGTGACCTTCACTGATTCACTCTTAGATGTGAATGTGTAGTTTACACAAGAGGAGAAGTTTTCAGCTACAGTGATCCCATTTAAGGCAATTCTGGGATAGCAAGGCAAGTCTCCTTTATAGCAGCAGGACTTGATGTTCTCCGCTCGCTTCTTGTAGCTGCCGCCACACGATTCTGATGTCTCATTAACTTGGACATCATTTATGAACAATGTCAGATTAACATTCCATAGATATGGCTCTGCTGATGAAATGCTTGGTGCAACAGTTGTATCAATCATACTGGAGGCTCCTGGTCTGTGGTCATTACTATCACAGACGGCACATAGTAAAAAAAAGTAAAGTAAAGTACCCCCCGTCACGCCAAGTGGCGTATAGGGAAATATGGTGTTAGTGACCCTATATTTTACAGACCTTCAGCACATGATTTTTGGGGTAATGTGGTCGGTATTACGCCCGTGCTGCTTTTACTTTCCCAGAAAAAATCCGGTACCCATTTAAGGCTGGGTGAACCCGGAGCCGTCGGTTGGGATCGAACCCTACCCCTTGTCCGTAGTAGTCCAGTTCACTAACCACTGAGCTATCGCGGCTCCTACTAATTTTTAGGGAATTAGTAAAACCCAGGTGTCCTCGCCAGGATTACGAACCCCGGCTGTTGCCGTGGTAAGCCAACCGAAAAGTAAAGTACCCCCCGTCACGCCAAGTGGCGTATAGGGAAATATGGTGTTAGTGACCCTATATTTTACAGACCTTCAGCACATGACTTTTGGGGTAATGTGGTCGGTATTACGCCACAGACGGCACATGATGTTGTTATATTCAGTATTTCTTTCTGGGGTGTAAATATGTGGCACACACATGGAGAGTGGTTTGTGGTCACAGTAATCCCATTAAAGGCAATTCTAGGATAGCATGGCATAGCTGTTTCAGAACAGCACAGTCCTATGATGTTTTCTGTGTTCGCTATAAAGCTGCTGCTGCTACACAATCCTGACCAATTATAGGTGTGGACATTATTCACTTGCAATGACAAAACTGCTTTGTTTACATCATAAACCTATGGAAGCGAATAATTTATGGGACTAATAGTACAATTTATTCTTCCATCGGGGATATCTTCATTGAGTCCCCAAAAAAAGGTCTTTGGTTAAAAAGCACATATGCTTCTGAGTTAAACACACAATGAGCCCACTTCATAGATTCAAAATGATCCTTGCCAATGCCATCCGTTTGCACAAGTTAGGTCCTTAGCTACCAACGTCACAAATGTCTGAAACGAAGCCATCCAATTAACGACTTTATCTACAGCGAAGGTTAACGAACTGTGAACAAACATTTATGTTCAAACCCTTAAAAACATTTTCAAAAATCTGCCAACTCGCACAATAAAATATATCGTGTTGTTCAATGTAAACATTGCTTAGTCCATAGCTCGAATATAAATACGCTGCCATTTTGGTGCGTCCCATGACGTCCAAATAACCCTTCTGTTTTGTTGATGTTGATCACCATGTTATACTGAGTGTCTGTTCTGTTCAGTCTATTTAAACGTTCGTGTAGGCCTTCTGTTTCCCCATGTTTTAGAGCCTGGTCGTCTGCTAATAGAAACTCAGTAATATCTCTTGTCCTCGATAGGTTTGCTAACGTCTATAAGATAATAAGTTTAAGACAAATATGTGGAGCATTATTTTGGAAGAACGGGAATTTCAAAACAATAAAGACGATGAAATGTTATTGCTTGTTTTTATTTTCGAGTGAGAAGAAGAGATAAATGGTTTATTATCATCATCATCAAGTACCGGGCCTACTGGCGTAGGTGATCATGTCTCTCCACAACTTTCGATCTCGGCAGCTATTTATCATTTCTGTTGTTGACCTTCTGCCAAGCCATTCTCTTAAGCTGTCTGTTATTTTTTCTCTTTGCTTCCCTCTATCTCTTCGTCCCTTAATTTTTCCAGTTGTTACAATATATTCCAGTTGTTCTCTTCTCATCACATGGCCATAAAATGATGATTGTTTCTTCCTAATATTGGAAATTAGCTCTCTTTTTGCTTTGGCCTCTTTCAGAACATCTTCATTACTCTTCTTAGCTGTCCATGGTACTCTCAACTTTCTTCTGTAAAACCACATTTCTACAGGCTCCAGTGATTTTCTTGTCTGTTGTCCAATTGTCCATGATTCGCATCCATATGTTAAGACTGGCTCTACATAACATTTAAGAACTCTTTTTCTTGTTTCTATTGTCAAAAATGGATTGCATAGTATCTTCCTCATTTTTTGGAAAGCTGCTTTTGCCCAAGCCATTCTGCATCTCACCTCTTTTGTACATCTTCCGTCCGAGGTTAACAAAGTTCACAAATATTTAAATTCATTTACCTGTTTTAAGGAAGCAGTAAAGGCAAAAAAATGCATACAAATGCGAAGCTGAAGTAAAGCTGGTCAGCTACACCGGGTATCTTGGGAGGACTAACCTTCGTTCATTTCCCTTCTGGCCACAGCGTTATACGCAGGGAAGACATTTTTATTTTTATTTATAATTCTAATAGGACATTATTTTGTTTTAGATACTTCATTATTAGCTAGAGCGATGTAGGGCTAATTTTACTTACTTATATATATATATATGTATATTTATATATATATATATGTATGTGTGTGTGTGTTGTTTGTTGTTTCTGGTGAAGGTCCATTGAGCCGAAAGATAGTTCAAAATTGTGTCGTCCATTAATTACGTAAAGATTTAACCATACTATTTTTCTTTTCATTTCTCCTTTATTATAAAGAAGTATGTGGTGTTTTATGTGACAATTAACATAATCAGTGAGTTTGCTGTCTATGGAGCTTTTTAATGTGTAATTTATACTCTATAAGCCAGTACTGCTTCTTATAGTTTACACATATATAATGTGTGTGTGTGTGTGTGCTGTTTTGTAAATTTTCTGAACTTGTCTATTATTTCGTATAGTTGCAAAATTGATATGCCTGTCATTTCGTATTTTTTAAAAACATGTAAGTTTCGTTTGTAAACAAATTTTGTTTATACATTTGCATGTCTTATCTAAACATGAAATATCATTTATTTATTAAAGAAGCGCCCTTCAAATTGGCACCGTTATCTTTTTCTTTAATTTCTCATTTCCCTTGAAAAAAAAAAATCTTAATACAAAATCATTTCTCTCCCTTTAATTGTGCGCATTTTCTCTTTCCTTTTAAACTTTTCCCTTCCTTTTTGCACACCGCTTCCCTTACTTCTAACGCTTTTACTTTAGCTTAAAACTTTCATAAAATGTGGTTATCTTTTCCATTCATTTTGGCATAATTTTTCCATCTCCCCTCCTTCCCTCCCCTTATCCACTCCCTCCCTCCCCTTCGCAACCTCAACTCATTCAGTAAAGAACTTTTTTAGCAATGCAATGGAAGAGATTTCAGAATTTTTTCATTGTTTAAAAAATCAATCTGGGATTCTGGTTGGTCTCGAGGTAAGACGCCAGCCTCGAGATAGAGAGGTTGTGGGTTCAAATCCCGGCTGCACCAGTTGAGATTTTTATTGATGATTTCTTTCTGTGGCACCAACCCCTGGTCTCAGCAGCGAGGCCCGGCTTGAAACGTCAATGACTCATGGACGGAAAAAAATATGAGTACCTCCGAAAACGGAGTTATCTGCCTGTGCGGCGAGAGCCCCTGTGCCGAGAAAAAATGGATTAACACGCACAATTCTTTTCCTAGTCACTAGGGACTTCGTCAAAGGTTAAAGCTGGCGAACGCAAAAAAATAAATAAATAAATCGACATATTTATGTTTATTTAACACATGACATATTATATATAGGTAGTCACGATAGCTCAGTGGTTAGTGAACTAGACTACAAAAGTCAAGAGGTAGGGTTCGATCCCAAGCGACGGCTTCCGGTTCACCCAGCCTTAAATGGGTACCGGATTTTTTCTGGGAAAGTAAAGCGGCACGGGCGTAATACCGACCACATAACCCCGAAAATAATGTGCTGAAGGTCTGTAAAATTTATGGTCACAAACACCATATTCCCTATACGCCACTTGGCGTGACGGGGACTCTTTACTTTATTTATATTATATATGCATTTTTAGATAATTGAACAAGGTATTAGATCTCACCAATACCAAGATGATACAGGACATGTAAAAAGAGTGTGCTTTGATGACGGTTCACAATAATCAAATTGCGAGTGACGCACTCTGCGGCTAAACGTACACGACCGAAATCGACATGGAACATAGTGCGCCAAAACGTACGGAGAGAGTTAAATAAAGTCAGGGTTTCATCTACGTTAAAAGGCGTATGGGAAAAGCGATATCAGTGCTTGTAGTTAACTATGACCAAGGACATATTTTTGTTAATAAGTAGTGTTGCCGGTATCAAGCCAGTCCGCCCAACTCGATGGTTGTTATATTTCTTTTTCGTTCTTCAGTCTAGAATCTAAGTTTGTAGGGCAACGTTGGAATGAAGATTGTGTTGTAGAGCACCCGTTTTGCTTCTAGTGTTACTTTCTTGACAGACTATCTGTTCATTCCGTAAACCTTTCTCCGGTATTTAACAAAATGAAAAGAACGAGGATAAACTCATGTAGCCTCGAGTACTCATCATCATCATTGAGTGCCATCTCCGCATCGAAGGTTGGCTACCATGGAGTGCCATTCCACTATATTTCTTGCTTTGATGGTGCAGATTGTCAAAGGGTGACTTGTCCATCTTTTGATGTTACTCGTCCATGTTAATCTTGGTCTGTCTCTGCCTCTTTTACCTTGTATTTTCCCTTCTAATATTACTTTTGTTTGGCTGCTGTGTCTTTTAATATGCCCCAAAATTTCATTTGTATTGTTCTAATTGTGTTTAGTAGTTCTCTTTTCATTTTTAGTTGTTTCAAAACTTCATCGTTTGTTTTCTTTTCTTTCCACCCAATTCTACCTATTCTTCTATAAATCCACATTTCAAAGGCTTCAATCTTCTATTTTGTTTTCTTGTCTAATGTCCATGTTTCTGCACCATACGAATATTGAGAAGATGTAACATTTCTCGAGTACTACTGCCAGAAATAATTTGGGAACCACCATTAATTATATACCTTTTCTATTGTATATGTAATTGACTAATTATCTTACATTTAGCCAGTTCACAGAATAAGAGTTAAAGTTACAGGAACACGCCCCCAGTACAATGTCGTTTGTGTATGACATATCCTTGACCTTTTAATGCAGCGATGGCTTCCGTGTGATTCTCGTACCCACATGCAGTGCTAGTGAACCGGTCCATTACATCCATTTATGTGTACACAACCAGAAACAGAGAGTGATTTCCGTACTTCAAGATTATTTTATATCACCTGTCAAAACCAAGTGCACGTGACATTTTCTGATCATAAAAAGAGAGGAGGAAATATCATCAAGATACATTTACCTTCCTCGGATGTTTTTATATCATTTTCCTGTTGCTCAATTAAAGCAAAATAATGCGTTAAATATTCTCCTTCTCTCTCTCCTCGGATGCTTTTATATCATTTTTCTGTTGCTCAATTAAAGCAAAATAATGCGTTAAATATTCTCCCTCTCTCTCTCCTCGGATGTTTTTATATCATCTTTCTGTTGCTCAATTAAAGCAAAATAATGCGTTAAAAATTCTCCCTTTCTCTCTCCTCGGATGTTTTTATATCATTTTTCTGTTGCTCAATTAAAGCAAAATAATGCGTTAAATATTCTCCCTCTGTCTCTCTCTCTCCTCGGATGTTTTTATATCATTTTTCTGTTGCTCAATTAAAGCAAAATAATGCGTTAAATATTCTCCCTCTCTCTCTCTCTCTCCTCGGATGTTTTTATATCATTTTTCTGTTGCTCAATTAAAGCAAAATAATGCGTTAAATATTCTCCCTCTCTCTCTCTCTCTCTCTCTCTCTCCTCGGATGTTTTTATATCATTTTTCTGTTGCTCAATTAAAGCAAAATAATGGGTTAAATATTCCCCATCCCCCCTGCTGCCATAATCATCAAGTACCGTCTCCGAATCGAAGTTTGGCTACCATGGAGCGCCATTCTGCTCTGTCTCCTGCTTTGATAGTGCAGCTTGTCATAGGCTGACTTATCCATCTTTTGATGCTATTCGTCCTAGTTAGCCTTGGTCTGCCTCTGCCTCTTTTACCTTGTATTTTCCCTTTTAAGATTACTTTCAGTAGGCTGTTGTGTCTTTTAACATGGCCCAAAATCTCATTTATCTTGTTTGAATTGTGTTTAGTAGTTCTCTTTTCATTTTTATTAGTTTTAAGACTTGATCGTTTGTTTTCTTTTCTTTCCATCCAATTCTTCCTATTCTTCTGTAAATCCACATTTCAAAATATTCAATTTTCTGAGATGTATTAGTGATGAATTAAGATTAAGGTGTATAGAGGCAATGGTTTACTGCAATAGGGAAGTGACAAAATACACGCAAAGAGAGAAAATACTAGATAACTTGGTGTCATGACATGGAAAACGGTCAACAAGTAATTGATACGATGCACTTTGGATAGAAGATTGTTGAAGGACATGATCGTCTACGCCATCCGGAATGGCACACGATGATGTGAAGTGTAGAGCCTCCACTTATCATGAGCACACCTTTTGAGAGTGCTTTCTCTGGTGCTTTCTCCCTGAATCCCCTACATTTTCTGACCAACGCCCAGGTTCCCACCTTTTACCCAGTTGAGTTGATTGGCGCTGACGAGCAAGATTCGAACCCTGGAATTTGCATGAAAAGCCAGAAAAAAAAGTAAAGTACCCCCGTCACGCCAAGTGGCGTATAGGGAATATGGTGTTAGTGACCATACATTTTACAGACCTTCGGCACATGAAAGTGATCGTAATGTGGTCGGTATTACGCCCATGCCGCTTTACTTTCCCAGAAAAAAAAATCCGGTACCCATTAAAGGCAGGGTGAAGCCGGACGCCGTCGGTTGGGATCGAACCCTACCTCTTGTCTTTTGTAGTCCAGTTCACTAACCACTGAGCTATCGTGGCTCCCATATGAAAAGCCAGACCTCTACGCTAATCAGTCTTAGAAGAGTTGAATTCATGCATTCACTAGAGTAATCAGGAATCTAAGGGGCGCGACATTGTTGTGCGTGCGACATTGTTGTGTGTGCAACGTCACCGTAATAGCTCATCGTATATCCCTTGACTGGCCATACTCTAATCTTACAGTCTGTTTTTGTTATGTGCGACGGGGATAATCTGACGACCAACTGTGTGTTTATATGTTCGGTATTGGAGTCAACAACGATGGCCTAACATGATCAAGCGCTATACATTTTTTAAAAATATGACGATCATCATTCATTTTTAGGAGGACGTGAACTCCCGGTATATGGTGGATAGGCGGCAGGAACCATTGAAGGCTATGCATGAAAAGTGTTCCTTGTTGCAGTTTCCTTATATTCCAAGTCCATAGGGGATTGACTGGTCTCGAGTCAAGACGCCGGCCTCGAGACAGAGAGGTTGGGGGTTCAAATCTTGGCTACACCGGTTGGGATTTTTATTTATGAGTTTTCTCTGCGGCAACCACCCCTGGTTTCAGCAGCGAGGTCTGGCTTGAAACGTCAGTTATTCATCGACGGAAAAAAAACATGAGTACCTCCGAAGTCGGAGTTATCTGCCTGTGTGGCGAGGGACCCCTGTGCACACGGCTGCCAGGGAAAAATGGATTAACACGCAAAATTCAGTTCCTAGTCTCTAGGGACTTCGTCAGAGTTGAAAGCTGGCGAACGCAACAACAACACGTTTAATAAAATTTATTTAGTGTAAGAGCCGTTTCAGTTCTCTAATTTCTTTCTTCATTCGCTCAACAATAACTCTACTACTCAGTATCGTCCGCCCTTAAAAATGATGTTATAGGGATCGTTGATACGTTGTGTCGTAGTTTACACCAAATTGGTATCTGCGTTTTTCGACCAAGCAAATCCGATTTCAGCACGGATAAGTATAATACCTGACAGATATATAGAGGTTGAATTTAAAGTATACATGTACGAGTCAAGGCATCCACCTTGGATGAGATCTGAGTACATACGACTTGTCCGATATGCAGTGAGGATGACCCGTAGATTTAACCAAACTAAACTAAAATATAGGGTGTTTATAAAGTCTCACTACACTTGGTATCTAGGTCAATTTGAAAAAAATGTTTATGACGTCATCACAATATGTGCTCAATGGTAAGTTCACTTGTTGCGACAGTTTTCTTAATGACTTGTCTGGACTTTTAAGGATTCTGTCTTGGATATCTAAACATATTTCATCATTCACAGCAGGCCTACCAGATCGTGGAGCATCTTCCACATTTGCAGTAGCAATAAACTTATTCAACAAATTTCATTGACAGTGGGAGCACATATTGTGATGACGTCATAAACATTTTTTTTTCAAATTGACCTAGATACCAAGTGTAGTGAGACTTTATAAACACCCTGTATATAAAAATAAAATAAAATGTAAAAAAAAAATAAATAAAATAACTGGATAAATAACAACATCGAGTTTCATGCCATTCACAGAACGTTACATTCATTACTACCCGTCCGATATCGCTGGCCAGATTCCCCATTAACATAAAGTATATGCTTGGTTGTAACATCAGATGGGAGATGCACCACAGATATAAATAGCAGAATAGCTCAGACCAAAAGAGTATTTCAAAAATGAAAAATATCTTATGCAACAAATCTATGTCAATAAAAATGAGAAAGAGAGTTCATCGGTGCTATATAGAACCAATTCTGACCTATGGATGCGAATCATGGACAGTGGACAAACAAATGAAAAGACGATTGGAGGCCACAGAGATGGGATTTCTCATAAGAATGTTGAAAGTTCCATGGACAGCTAAAAAGACCAATGAGGAAGTTCTCAAAGAGGGCAACACAAAAAGGCAACTCTTAAAAAATAACAGAAAGAAGCAATCAACATTTTTCGGGCACATCATGAGAAGAGGAAAGTTGGAATACTTGGTTACAACTGGCAAAATAAAAAGAAAGAGAGATCGCGGGCGACAAAGAGAGAAAATACTGGATAGCTCGGTGTCATGGCATGGAAAACAGTCAACAACAGAACTGATACGATGCACTGTAGATAGAAGATTGTGGGAGGACATGATCACCTACGCCAACCGGTATGGCACATGATGATGATGATGATATGCTTGCTTGCGTTTGCTCGATGACTAAAGGAGTGTACTTCTTCATCATCCGCCCATAAAAGGACGCTAAGTGTGCGTGTCTGCGTTGCGTTGTGGTTTACAGTGTAACTATGATATTTGCACCTTTCGGCCCTACACATCCGACTTCAGCACGACATTTTTGAGTAACGGGTTGTTTTCCCTCTTCGATCCCTACTCGCTTGGCCAGAGTAGACAGGTTAATCTGTTACTAGAGGCACCACGGAGATGTGGAGCACGGTCTGAATGGTTCTGGTTCACCAATCCTGGCGCAAGCCATTAGCTCTGGGTAGCTGACAACTTCCAGCTCTGGTGCTGTGAGGCGTGCCTTCGCCTCCACATAAGGTATATAAATAATAAGGTAAAAATAAGATAAGACACGGATAAGAGAAGAAAAGACAACATGCATTGACTCCCTTTCTGAGATTGAGAAGCTCGCCTAGAGCAGAGACGTATTACAATGTACAGTGCGAGCCATGCGTGATGTTGAAATGCACTGAAAAAAGATGATGATGATAATGAATAAAAAAAAACACTGGACGAATGTTGGAAAAAGCACACATATATATTTGGTTATTTGATTATGGAAGGCCCCGGTATCACTGCAAACGAATTAAAATCCATAATTGCTCAACCGCCCGTGCCAGTGGAATCATCCGAATTACTAACTCATCTCCCAAACAAAGAACGGTAGCTGTAGTCCCCATCGTAGCAGTCTCAGCACACGCCAAAAGACATAAGGCGAAACTGCATAGAAAGTGAACACGGCCAACTGTACCCTGTTATGCGATATCAGCATTCATCGTAAACAATTGGAATATCGGAACATGATCAAAACAGATGAAACACACAACTCACGGTGTGCACAGAGCACTAACTCATTAGCTCCTGCAACAAGCCGGACTTGGAATATGAGGAAACTGCAACAAGGAACACTTTCTTAGACATATCCTTCAATGGTTCCTGCCGCCTATCCACCATAATGCCCGGAAGTTCACGTCCTCCTGAAAATGATGATCGTCATAGTATTTAAATGTATAGCGCTTGATGATGTTAGGATATCGTGTTTGACTCCAACTCCGAACATACAAAACACAGTTCGTCGTCAGATTATCCCCGTTGCACACCAAACAATAGATCGCAAGATTAGAGTATGGTCGGTCTTGGGACACACGATGAGCCATTATGATGACGTAGCACGCACAAAATGGCTGCGCCCATGGATTCCTGATTACTCTAGTGAATGCAGTCTACAACGAACGAAACATGGTGCAAATTCCCCAACGAGATAAAACTTCGGCTGACTTGACCAAGCCCACCACATTAATGCGTTGGAAATTATAAATAACTTGCGGCAAACAGCACCATCAACGTTCATTGAACAGCACTCATTGTGACGTAAAACGCAGATCAACACTAGAAGGTGGAAGGTCGCATTCACAACACTTGAATTGTCAAAACGGAGTATTGCCGTGCGTGCAACGCCAATTCATTGGCGTAGATATGATAAGTAGAACATCATTTCGACTTGAATGCAGAAAATTGCAACGGAAAGCCGAAATTGATCAGATTCCAAAGCAATATCTGCAGCAATCGAGAGAACGTGACTTAGTTCCGCCATCATGGAAACGGAAGTCCACACACACACACACACATATATATATATATATATATATATATATATATATATATACATATATAGCTAATGTAATGTTATTTGCCGACATTATGCTTGTAATATCATACACTGACATTAATCAGCAACAAAAATTTTAAAAGAAAATTTCGAAGAAGAATGTGTACAACAATAAAACTAATTCTGGGTAGTAAACAAAAGAAGTATTGTAGAGACTAGACTAAGTTGCCAGTAAACAACAAATAGTAATATCTATAATAGTAACAATCTATAGTAAAGTAGTAATCTATAATATAGTAGTAATCTATAGTAATATCTAGATGGTGGAAAGCGAGAAGACGCTAAATAAAGATGGAATATGGAGAATATCAAACGTCATGGAGACTAGTATGTGAGAAGTTTGAGTAAACATACAGACAGAGCTACAGACATGAGGCAAGCAGCTGAATATGTTTTCATACCAGAGGATCGGTTGATAGACATGTATACCTACACATTGGCAGGCAGAAGACATACATACAGGCAGAGACATAATACTGGCAGTCAGATAGACATACATACAGGCAGAGACATAATACTGGCAGGCAGATAGACAGACATACAGGCAGAGACATAATACTGGCAGGCAGATAGACAGACATACAGGCAGAGACATAATACTGGCAGGCAGATAGACATACATACAGGCACAGACATAATACTGGCAGGCAGATAGACATACATACAGGCACAGACATAATACTGGCAGGCAGATAGACAGACATACAGGCAGAGACATAATACTGGCAGGCAGATAGACAGACATACAGGCAGAGACATAATACTGGCAGGCAGATAGACATACATACAGGCAGAGACATAATACTGGCAGGCAGATAGACATACATACAGGCAGAGACATAATACTGGCAGGCAGATAGACAGACATACAGGCAGAGACATAATACTGGCAGGCAGATAGACAGACATACAGGCAGAGACATAATACTGGCAGGCAGATAGACAGACATACAGGCAGAGACATAATACTGGCAGGCAGATAGACAGACATACAGGCAGAGACATAATACTGGCAGGCAGATAGACAGACATACAGGCTGAGACATAATACTGGCAGGCAGATAGACAGACATACAGGCAGAGACATAATACAGGCAGGCAGATAGACAGACATACAGGCAGAGACATAATACTGGCAGGCAGATAGACATACATACAGGCAGAGACATAATACAGGCAGGCAGATAGACAGACATACAGGCAGAGACATAATACTGGCAGGCAGATAGACAGACAGACATACAGGCAGAGACATAATACTGGTAGGCAGATAGACAGACATAGTGGCAGGGACATAATACTGGTAGGCAGATAGACAGACATAGAGGCAGGGACATAATACTGGCAGGCAGATAGACAGACATACAGGCAGAGACCAAATGCTGGCAGGCAGATAGACAGACATACAGGCAGAGACATAATACTGGCAGGCAGATAAACAGACATACAGGCAGAGACATAATACTGGCAGGCAGATAGACAGACATACAGGCAGAGACATAATACTGGCAGGCAGATAGAAAGCCATTCAGGCAGGGACATAATACTGGCAGGCAGATAGACAGACATACAGGCAGGGACATAGCACTGGTAGGCAGATAGACAGACATACAGGCAGAAACATAGCACTGGCAGGCAGATAGACAGACATACAGGCAGGGACATAGCACTGGTAGGCAGATAGACAGACATACAGGCAGAGACATAATACTGGCAGGCAGATAGACAGACATACAGGCAGGGACATAGCACTGGTAGGCAGATAGACAGACATACAGGCAGGGACATAGCACTGGTAGGCAGATAGACAGACATACAGGGAGAGACATAATACTGGCAGGCAGATAGATAGACATACAAGCAAAGACATAATACTGGCAGGCAGATAGACAGACATACAGGCACAGACATAATACTGGCAGGCAGATAGACATACATACAGGTAGAGACATAATACTGGCAGGCAGATAGACAGACATACAGGCAGAGACATAAAACTGGCAGGCAGATAGACAGACCTACAGGCAGAGACCAAATACTGGTAGGCAGATAGACAGACATACAGGCAGAGACATAATACTGGCAGGCAGATAGTCAGACATACAGGCAGAGACATATTACTGGCAGGCAGATAAACAGACATACACTCAGAGACATAATACTAGCAGGCATATAGACAGACATACAGGCAGGGACATAATACTGGCAGGCAGATAGACAGACATACAGGCAGGGACATAATACTGGCAGGCAGATAAACAGACATACAGGCAGGGACATAATACTGGCAGGCAGATAAACAGACATACAGGCAGGGACATAATACTGGCAGGCAGATAGACAGACATACAGGCAGGGACATAATACTGGCAGGCAGATAAACAGACATACAGGCAGGGACATAATACTGGCAGGCAGATAGACATACATACAGGCAGAGACATAATACTGGCAGGCAGATAGACAGACATACAGACATACAGACAGAGACATAATACTGGCAGGCAGATAGTCAGACATACAGGCAGAGACATAATACTGGCAGGCAGATAGACAGACATACAGGCATAGACATAATACTGGCAGGCAGATAGACAGACATACAGGCAGAGACATAATACTGGCAGGCAGATAGACAGACATACATAAAGGCTGACAGAAGAGCCAGTACTGTATTCTTCTATCTCTGAGTTAATTTCATGGAGAACTAGCAGTCTCAGAATGAACCTGGAGCATCTCACATGAGACACAGTTGTTTGTCATTGTAACTTTAGTAGATTTGCTCATTTGTGTCTTTCCATCAAAGTAAAATACACGTTTTTTTCTCTTATTCATTCATAGTAATGAGAAGATACATCTTAACATTAAAAAATAAACTTTTGCGGTTAAAAATGTAATATTATGTTCCTCTCAGATTTGTCAATCTTTGATCGTTTTATTACTAGTATTCACCATCATCGTGTGCCTTCTCCGCAACGAAAGTTGGCTACCATGGATCGCCATTCTACTCTGTTTCTGTCTTTGATGGTGCAGACTGTCATAGATTGACTTGTCCATCTTTTGATGTTACTCGTCCATGTTAGTCTTGGTCTGCCTCTGCTACCTTGTATTTTTCCTTCAATATTACTTTTAGTAGGCTGTTGTGTCTTTTAACATGCCCCAAAAATTTCATTTGTCTTGTCTTAATTGTATTTAGTAGTTCTCTTTTTATTTTCAGTTGTTTTAAAACTTCATCGTTTGTTATCTTTTCTTTCCATCCAATTCTACCTATTCTTCTATAAATCCACATTTCAAAGGCTTCAATTTTCTGTTCTGTTTTCTTGTCGAATGTCCATGTTTCTGCACCATACAGGAATATTGAGAAGACGTAACATTTTGCCATTCTTAACATTCTTACTAGTATTAACTTCTTAAATAATGTTCATACATAAATAATGACTTAAACTAAAACTTGTACTTTTTGTGTGCTCTCACGAATTAAAACCACTTACATAGAATATCATTTTTAAAAATGAGTGCACTAAACTTAGAACATCTTCATCCTTTAATGATGCAACATTTCCCAAGCTAGAACTAAAATGATATTTTGAAATGAAAATAAACAGCTGTGAGAAATCATGACTCAGCAAGTGTGGTATCTTAATGTATCAAGAAGCTAGTACCTAGTGGGCCCAAAACATTAATCGCCAGGTTATGGTGTGTTATGTAAGACTCTATAGTGATTCCTTAATCTATTAGTGAACCAAACCCTTTAGAACCCCCTTGTTTTGGTGGTGCGGAGGTGTAATGTCAAAAAAAGTAAAGTACCTCGGTCCCACCAAGTGGCGTATAGGGAATATGGTGTTAGTGACCATACATTTTCCGGCCCTTAGCACATGATTTTTGGGGAAATGTGGTCGGTATTACGCCCGTGCTGCTTTACTAGAAAAAAATTCGGTACCCATTTAAGGCTGAGTGAACCCGGAAGGGATCGAACCCTACCTCTTGTCCTTTGTAGTCCAGTTTACTAACCACCGAGCTATCGCGACTCCCAGGGCGGAGGTGTAGACCACTCAAAAGGTCTCTCCATCTATCCATCTTCTTTAACATTATATATACTTCTGTCTAGCATTAGGCCAACGCTCTTGAGGGTTTCCATAACTCTTCTTCTCTGGGCCTGCCCTGCTTTTATTTCTCTGTGGATTCCATGACAGTGCCGGTCTTGCTATGCTGTCACTTTTAAGTGTTTTTGTATCCTGTGGAATATTTCTACAGGTGACAGGTTGTTATAGTCTGTCCCCCAACTTCCTTAGTCGTCACTTACGACATCATCTTCCTTTTAAGTTTTCAGCTCCCTGTGGAGCATAGGTCTTCAAAAAACACTTTCAGCTCCCTTTGAAGCATAGGTCTTCAACAAACACTTTCAGCTCCCTGTGTATCATAGGTCTTCAACAAACACTTTCAGTTCCCTTTGAAGCATAGGTCTTCAACAAACACTTTCAGCTCCCTGTGTATCATAGGTCTTCAACAAACACTTTCAGTTCCCTTTGAAGCATAGGTCTTCAACAAACACTTTCAGTTCCCTTTGAACATAGGTCTTCAACGACCACACTTTCCAAGCCGTTCTGTTTCTTGCCATCCTTTTAAGATCATTCCATGTCTTCCTCATCATCTTCATCTCATCTTCCATCTGTCTTCTCCAAGAATATCGTGGTCTTCCTCTTTGTCTTTTTCTTTGGGAGCTCCAAAAAAGGGTATGTTGTGTAATACTCTCAGTTGGCTTCCGCAGCCAACTAGCCACCGCCTTCGAACAACCTGCTACCACGCTGACGTATGAGCAACTCTCACCCTCTCAGCTTGCCATTCACCTATATTCTTTGTCTTTCGCCACTCCGCATTCTCGAATTCCCTTCAAATCCCGAGAATCCCTTAGTCCACCTGAGCTGATTTCAAGCTAATTTCCCCATTCTCTCCCTCCTTTTCCCACATCTTCCTCACTCATTCATTCACTCAATTGTTACACATATTCACCCTTTCCTATCACCTCCCCTCTGCCCCATTACAGTAGTACTCCTATTTTCATTTGGTTATTGCCAACTGTATTAATTGTCAATTTTGGTCTTATCTATATTTTTAGTCCCATCTGTTGTGATCTCTCATCAAGTATGCTCATTTTATCTTGCATCTATTTATGGTTGTGTGATAGGAGAGCTAAATCATCAGCAATGTCTAAATCATCAAGTTGCTTGGTCAGTGACCACTGGATTCCATTTCTGTTGTCCTGAGTATTTTCATAATCCAATCCATGCCAGTAGAAAGAGAAATGGAGTTAGAAGGCATCCCTGCCTTTACTCATGTTTATACTTACGACATGGATGACATATACAAGTGGCTCTATTCCTATCTGCCCAGATCGTAGTTAAATGGGTGTTCATTGTTCTACTTATTTATGATTGAGCCTATTCTGACCGTTGTTAAGGCTTCAGTGGCTACACTCGTGATTTCGAATACTATAATAAATAAGGTATTTTGCAAAGTCATAAATTAAAACAGATATAAAATATAATGTTTACCAATGAATGGCACGCAGATACCAGACTATAACACGAAAGGACGAGTCAAGAAAAGTTTGATAAACAATTCACATACTCTCTACATAAATTCAAGATAACAACTCAAACTACACAGCTGTATCCAGGCAATCTCCACATACCTTCTTGTTGTAATAACTCAGAACACAAGCATCATACTACAAGAACGCACGGTACAATCATTAGACTACAAGAACGCACGGTACAATCATTAGACTACAAGAACGCACGGTACAACCATTAGACTACAAGAACGCACGGTACAACCATTAGACTACAAGAACGCACGGTACAATCATTAGACTACAAGAACGCACGGTACAATCATTAGACTACAAGAACGTACGGTACAACCATTAGACTACAAGAACGCACGGTACAACCATTAGACTACAAGAACGCACGGTACAACCATTAGACTACAAGAACGCACGGTACAATCATTAGACTACAAGAACGCACGGTACAACCATTAGACTACAAGAACGCACGGTACAATCATTAGACTACAAGAACGCACGGTACAATCATTAGACTACAAGAACGCACGGTACAACCATTAGACTACAAGAACGCACGGTACAATCATTAGACTACAAGAACGCACGGTACAATCATTAGACTACAAGAACGCACGGTACAATCATTAGACTACAAGAACGCACGGTACAATCATTAGACTACAAGAACGCACGGTACAACCATTAGACTACAAGAACGAACGGTACAACGATTAGACTACAAGAACGCAAAGTACAACAATTAGACTACAAGAACGCATGGTACAACCATTAGAGTACAAGAACACACGGTACAACCATTAGACTACAAGAACGCACGGTACAACCATTAGACTACAAGAACGCACGGTACAACCATTAGACTACAAGAAGCTACAAGATAAAAGACCGATGTACAGATGTTTTAAAACAGCTTCCAACATGTGTTTTCACTTTTGGAAGCTGAGAACTAGAATGTTGGTGTTAGAATGAAACAAACAACCTACCTGTAAAGGTAGTATATTTTTTGTCATAACTTCATGTTTTGGCGAGAAAACATTTAATTAACTCTTTGGGCATTTCAGTTTTAAAAATAATCAAAAACGTTCTTCAACAAAAACAAAACAAAAACATTCGCACATGCTGGATGATTGAGAGTTAAGTCTTACATTTGTTTTAGATTACACTTTTAAATTTTGAATAAAGAGAGCTGTAGTGGAGCAGTCGTTAATGAGCTGGTTTACTATTGACAATGGGTCGAGTTCGATCCTTATCGACAACTCAAGGTTTACCCAAAACTAGCCTCTGGGATTGTTTGTGTTGCGAAAGGAAGGGGTACTAGTGTAACATTGTCCGAACACGTGCCTGCAGTTACATGCAGGGTATGAGTACTATAGTTAGGTCCTTCCTTCCTTCCTTCCTTCCTTCCTTCCTTCCTTCCTTCCTTCCTTCCTTCCTTCCTTCCTTCCTTCCTTCCTTCCTTCCTTCCTTCCTTCCTTCCTTCCTTCCTTCCTTCCTTCCTTCCTTCCTTCCTTCCTTCCTTCCTTCCTTCCTTCCTTCCTTCCTTCCTTACTTCCTTCCTCCTTCCTTCCTACCTACCACCCACCCTACCTACCTACCTACCTACCTACCTACCTACCTACCTACCTACCTTCCTTCCTTCCTTCCTTCCTTCCTTCCTTCCTTCCTTCCTTCCTTCCTTCCTTCCTTCCTTCCTACCTACCTACCTACCTTCCTTCCTTCCGTCCTTCCTTCCTTCCTTCCATCCATCCATCCTTCCTTCCTTCCTTCCTTCCTTCCTTCCTTCCTTCCTTCCTTCCTTCCTTCCTTCCTTCCTTCCTTCCATCCTTCCTTACTTACTTTTCGCCGTAGAGGAGAAAGATAATTTGCGGACATTGCTCATTTGTTAACGACTATTCTGTTCTCCCCTTTCTAAGTGCTTCTAATATCCCGTTTAAACATCAGTATAGGGGATGCAAAGTAAAAGTAAAGAGCCCCCCCCCCCCGCCAAGTGACGTATAGGTAATATGGTGTTAGTGACCATAATTGTTACAGACCTTCAGCATATGATTTTTTTTGTAGATATGTGGCCGGTATTACGCCCGTGCCACTTTACTCTCCCAGAAAAAAAAGTCATGTACCCATTTAAGGCCCGATGAACCCGAAACCGTCAATTAGGATCGAACCCGACCCGTTGTAGTTCCCGGGATCTCATTAATTCTAAGCGTTTGTTGACAGCTATAAGGATTGTGTTTAGTTGCTTCTCTTTTATCACGTTTCGTATTTCATTATACATTCAACTGTCAGATTATATAACTATAAATGTTATGTATCAACAAATTACAGTGACATTTAAAGAATAAATTATACAAACAGCTACAAAGGGAAATAGAAAACTACTTCAAGACATGGCTTATTTGTAGAAATGACAGCTCTCATGTTAAAGTGGGATCAGATATCGTACTCAGTGATGCAGTAGTCGAGAAATTGAGACCTGATAAATGTATTTGTTATAAAATGATGATAGGGCGAATTTTCTAAAATAAACATACAAATTAACAAAATAAGATGGATAAAAAGGTGAGGGGAGTGCAAAATTTATTTGTCAAAAAAATATCCTTGAATTTTGTCGTCTAGTGAAGATCAGAAATACAAGACTCGCTTTATTATGGTAACTCGCTATTGTGCTAGTATAGAGACATACTATGAAGACCTAAATACAGTTATGAAGCAAGTGAAATCTTCAGACATCTTGATTGTAATGGGTGACATGAATGCTAAAGTAGGAAAAGGTAGATGTAAGACCATTATAGGAAATCATGTTCAGGAAAAATAAATGACACAGGAGAAAGATTAATGCAATTCTGTGAAGAAAACAGGCTGATAATATGTAACACCTACTTTGAGCAAGAGAAAAGGAAACTATACACATGGAAAAGCCCTGGAGATAAGAAGAAGAATCAAATAGATAACATAATGATAAAAGAAAGATTCCGTAATAGCGTAAAGAAAGCCAAAACCTATCCAGGAGCAGATATTAATTCAGATCACAATCCTGTAATGATTAAAATGAAAATTAGACTAAAGAGAAACAAGCAAAAGTCTTAATTCATCAACAAGTCCACTAGATATAGCAGCTTTAAATCAAAAATATATTAAAGAAACCTATACAATTAAAGTAAAGAACACATACCGGAAGCTACTAGAAGAAGGAATTGAGCAATACAGAAGAGAAAATCCTGATGGAAAAGTAGCAACCAAATGGCAATTCATAAAGAAAAGCAAACAAGAAACCTGTAACACCTTACCCAAAAGAGAAAAGAACAAAAAAAAAACAAAAATGGATAACTAACACAATCTTAGAAAAAATAGAATTAAGGAGAAAAGCGAAGAACACTGCCCAATACAATAAATTAGATAATAAAATACGCAAAATGTGCAAAAAGGCAAAAGAAGACTGGCTCAGCCAAAAATGTATAGAAATAGAAACTATGAAAAGCAAACAAGACTTAAGAGGAATGCACACAGAAATAAAGAGAATGACTAATAAAAATAAAAAAGCCACAAAAGGTGGATGCATTGCAGACAAAAAAGGAAAAATGCTAACAGACAATAAAGATATTATAGATAGATGGCAGGAATATATAACAGAACTATTTCATGATAAAAGGGACAAGAAACCAGTTATAAAATGTACATCAGGCTATACAATCTTAAAATCTGAGGTGGAAAAAGCTATAAAAACAATGAAAAAAGGAAAAGCAGCAGTACATGACAGCATACAGATAAAGATGATACAGGCACTAACAGATTTTGGCATTGAAGTGATTACAGACATATGCGACGACATATACCACACAGGTTACATACCAAATGAACTAAAAACATCAACTTTCATTGCATTGCCTAAAAAGAATGGTGCAGTTGAATGCAGTGACTTTAGAACAATACGCCTAATGAGCCATGTTACAAAAATCTTGCTAAACGTTATACAAGGAAGGATTCAGAATAAAATCAATACTGAATTAGATGAGCAGCAATTTGGATTTAGGAAAAATAGCGGGACAAAAGAAGCCATATTCTGCATGAGAACATTAATCGAAAAGTAAACAAACCAATATATGCATGCTTCATAGACTACACCAAAGCTTTTGATAGAGTACACCACAAACAACTTATAGAATGCCTAAATGAGATACATCTAGATGACATGGACATACGACTAATATATAATTATACTGGGAGCAAACAGCAATAATAATATATAACAAAGAGAACTCTAAACCCATTGATATAAAACGAGGAATAAGACAGGAATGCATCCTATCACCAAGCTTGTTCAATCTATACACTGAGCAAATTTTTAAAAACATCATAGAGATGCAGGCCTACAAATTAATGGAAAGATAATCAATAACCTAAGATATGCTGACGATACTGCACAACTAGCAGAAAATCCTAAAGATCTACAACAATTATTTAATGAAGTAAACATGAGAAGCAAAAAATATGGTCTAGATATGAATATCAAAAAGATTAAAACTATGATCATAAACAAAGAAAATACTCAAAACCCAGATGTGGATATCAAAATTGAAGGAATAGATCTGGAGACAGATCAGAACTACAACTACCTTGGACATACTATAACCAGTGATGGAAAATGTACAACTGAAATAAACAAAATAATAGGAATGGCAAAAAGTAATTTTAATGTCATGAAGAAGATACTAACATCAAAACAAATAACACCAGGGCTAAAACTAAGAATAGCAAAATGTTACATCTCAATATTCCTATATGGTGCAGAAACATGGACATTCGACAAGAAAACAGAACAGAGAAGTGAAGCCTTTCAAATGTGAATATATAGAAGAATAAGTAGATTTGGATGGAAGGAAAAGAAAACAAACGACGAAGTCTTAAAACAACTAAAAATGAAAAGAGAACTACTAAACACAATTCATACAAGACACATGCGATTTTTGGGCAATGTTAAAAGACACAACAGCCTACTAAAAGTAATCCAGAAGGGGAAAATACAAGGTAAAAGAGGCAGAGTCAGACCAACACTAACATGGACGAGTAACATCAAAAGATGGACAAATCAGCCTATGATAGCCTGCACCATCAAAGCAAGAGACAGAACAGAATGGCGCTCCATGGTAGCCAACCTTCGTTGCGGAGACGGCACTCGATGATGATGATGATCTATTGTGATTGAAATCGCTAGTTATCGTTACTTGAAGTGCTTGATGCCATGATTGGATTACTAGGTATCATGATTGGAATCGTTAGGTATCATGATTGGAATCGTTAGGTATCATGATTGGAATTGTTAGGTATCATGATTGGAATTGTAATTTATCGTTATTAGAATTGCTAGTTGTCACGATTTGAATCGCTAGTTATCATGACTGGTGTCGCTAGCAATCATGTCTGGCGTCGCTAGTTATCGTGATTGGCGTCTCTAGTTATCATGACTGGCGTCGTTAGCTGCTATGCCTGGCGTCGCTAGCTATTATGACTGGAGTCGCCATTTATCATGACTGGAGTTGCTAGCTAAAATGACTGGAGTTGCTAGCTATTATAATTGGAGTTGCTAGCTAATATGACTGGAGACGCCATTTATCATGACTGGAGTTGATAGCTACTATGACTGGCGTCGCTAGCTATTATGACTGGAGTTGCTAGCTAATATGACTGGAGTTGCTAGCTACTATGACTGGAGACGCCATTTATCATGACTAGAGTTGCTAGCTATTATGACTGGCGTCGCTAGCTATTATGACTGCAGTTGCCATTTATCATGACTGGAGTTGCTAGCTATCATGACTGAAGTTGCTAGCTATCATGACTGCAGTTGCCAGCTATCATGACTGCAGTTGCCAGCTATCATGACTGGAGTTGCTAGCTATCATAACTGGAGTTGCTAGCTATCATGACTGGAGTTGCTAGCTATCATGACTGGAGTTGCTAGCTATCATGGCTGGAGTTGCTAGCTATCATGACTGGATTTGCTAGCTATCGTGAATGGAGTTGCTAGTTATCGTGAATGGAGTTGCTAGTTATCGTGAATGGAGTTGCTAGTTATCGTGACTGGAGTTGCTAGCTATCATGACTGGAGTTGCTAGCTATCATGACTGGAGTTGCTAGCTATCATGACTGGAGTTGCCAGCTATCATGACTGGAGTTGCCAGCTATCGTGACTGGAGTTGCCAGCTATCGTGACTGGAGTTGCCAGCTATCGTGAATGGAGTTGCTAGCTATCATGACTGGAGTTGCTAGCTATCATGACTGGAGTCGCTAGCTATCATGACTGCAGTTGCTAGCTATCATGACTGGAGTTGTTAGCTATCATGACTGGGGTCGCTAGCTATCATGACTGGAGTTGCTAGCTATCATGACTGGAGTTGCCAGCTATCATGACTGGAGTTGCCAGCTATCGTGACTGGAGTTGCCAGCTATCGTGAATGGAGTTGCTAGCTATCATGACTGGGGTCGCTAGCTATCATGACTGGGGTCGCTAGCTATCATGACTGGAGTTGCCAGCTATCGTGAATGGAGTTGCCAGCTATCATGACTGGAGTTGCTAGCTATCATGACTGCAGTTGCTAGCTATCATGACTGCAGTTGTTAGCTATCATGACTGGGGTCGCTAGCTATCATGACTGGAGTCGCTAGCTATCATGACTGGAGTCGCTAGCTATCATGACTGGAGTTGCTAGCTATCATGACTGGAGTTGCTAGCTATCATGACTGGAGTTGCTAGCTATCGTGACTGGAGTTGCCAGCTATCGTGACTGGAGTTGACAGCTATCGTGACTGGAGTTGCTAGCTATCATGACTGGGTTCGCTAGCTATCATGTCTGGAGTTGCCAGCTATCGTGAATGGAGTTGCCAGCTATCATGACTGGAGTTGCTAGCTATCATGACTGCAGTTGCTAGCTATCATGACTGGAGTTGTTAGCTATCATGACTGGGGTCGCTAGCTATCATGACTGGAGTCGCTAGCTATCATGACTGGAGTCGCTAGCTATCATGACTGGAGTTGCTAGCTATCATGACTGGAGTTGCTAGCTATCATGACTGCAGTTGCTAGTTATCATGACTGGAGTTGCCAGCTATCGTGACTGGAGTTGACAGCTATCGTGACTGGAGTTGCTAGCTATCATAACTGGGTTCGCTAGCTATCATGTCTGGAGTTGGAGACTTGCTAGCTATCATGACTGAGTTGCTAGCTATCATCGCTAGCTATCATGACTGGAGTTGCTAGCTATCATGACTGGAGTTGCTAGCTATCATGACTGGAGTTGCTAGCTATCATGACTGGAGTTGCTAGCTATCATGACTGGAGTTGCTAGCTATCACACAAGAGATTCAACAAAGTTAAGGTCGAGGAGAAAAGGAAGATAATCAATGAATGACATTTTAACTGAAAGTGCATGAGAAAATGTGGACAGAGTGTTTGACGTTTGTAGAGGAGAACTAAAGTAGGGAAAGAGAGGAAGTTGCAAGAATCGGAGAAAGAGGAAGAAAAGAAGATGATGGCAAAGATAAGAAGAAGAAAGCGAAATTGACGATGAAGATGAAGGAAGCAATGTCTTGTAATTGCGAAGACGTAGGTGCAGAAGAGGGGGAGGGTGGGTGACAGTGGAGGATAGAGAGGAAGATAGGAGAAGAGGAAAAGAAAGTGAAGGGTAGAAGAGGAAACAGTAGATGTGAGGAGGTGTCGATGAAGTAGATTAAGGGGGGGGGGGGCGGGAGGAAAATTAGAAAAAAAAAGAAGGAAGAAGGGACTATGAATGAGGCGAAAAAAAAGGAAATAGTGTGAGCTTGCTATATAGTGAGGGACATGCTGAAGAGGGGATCTGATCAATATGGAGGTGTCCGTTTTGCAATAAAGATAATCTTTCCACTAAACTAATAAGGATAATTTGTACGTATCTACTAGACGTACAATCTTACATATTGCTGGGTAGTAATATAGATCATGAGGGAGGAACAGAAAATGATACCAAAATAAGGATAGAATAAGCAGTGCCTTTGTTGAACTGGGAAACATATGGAAGTCCAAAGAAGTTAGGTTAAATACAAACATACACATTTTCAACTCCAATGTTAAGTCAGTCCTATTATATGGCTGTGAAACATGGAGACCAACAACATTGGCAATAATGAAGATACAGACTTTCATTAATCGCTGCTAACGCAGAATAAAAGGATGGAAATGACAGGACAAAATCACTAACATAGAATTATGGAAATGTACCAGTTAAATACCAGTGGATAAAGAAATACAGCGAAGACGATGACGCTGGATAGGACACACACTACGGAAGCCAACTGAGAGTATTACACAACAGGCCCTTTTTTTGAATCCCCAGGGGTAAGACAAAAAGGAAGACCAAGTAATTCTTGGAGAAGACAGATAGAAGTAGAGATGAAGATGATGGGGAAGACAGATAGAAGTAGAGATGAAGATGATGGGGAAGACAGATAGAAGTAGAGATGAAGATGATGGGGAAGACAGATAGAAGTAGAGATGAAGATGATGGGGAAGACAGATAGAAGTAGAGATGAAGATGATGGGGAAGACAGATAGAAGTAGAGATGAAGATGATGGGGAAGACAGATAGAAGTAGAGATGAAGATGATGGGGAAGACAGATAGAAGTAGAGATGAAGATGATGGGGAAGACAGATAGAAGTAGAGATGAAGATGATGGGGAAGACAGATAGAAGCAGAGATGAAGATGATGGGGAAGACAGATAGAAGCAGAGATGAAGATGATGGGGAAGACAGATAGAAGTAGAGATGAAGATGATGGGGAAGACAGATAGAAGCAGAGATGAAGATGATGGAGAAGACAGATAGAAGCAGAGATGAAGATGATGGGGAAGACAGATAGAAGCAGAGATGAAGATGATGGGGAAGACAGATAGAAGCAGAGATGAAGATGATGGGGAAGACAGATAGAAGTAGAGATGAAGATGATGGGGAAGACAGATAGAAGTAGAGATGAAGATGATGGGGAAGACAGATAGAAGTAGAGATGAAGATGATGGGGAAGACAGATAGAAGTAGAGATGAAGATGATGGGGAAGACAGATAGAAGTAGAGATGAAGATGATGGGGAAGACAGATAGAAGTAGAGATGAAGATGATTGGGAAGACAGATAGAAGCAGAGATGAAGATGATGGAGAAGACAGATAGAAGCAGAGATGAAGATGATGGGGAAGACAGATAGAAGCAGAGATCAAGATGATGGGGAAGACAGATAGAAGCAGAGATGAAGATGATGGGGAAGACAGATAGAAGTAGAGATGAAGATGATGGGGAAGACAGATAGAAGTAGAGATGAAGATGATGGGGAAGACAGATAGAAGTAGAGATGAAGATGATGGGGAAGACAGATAGAAGTAGAGATGAAGATGATGGGGAAGACAGATAGAAGTAGAGATGAAGATGATGGGGAAGACAGATAGAAGTAGAGATGAAGATGATGGGGAAGACAGATAGAAGTAGAGATGAAGATGATGGGGAAGACAGATAGAAGCAGAGATGAAGATGATGGGGAAGACAGATAGAAGCAGAGATGAAGATGATGGGGAAGACAGATAGAAGCAGAGATGAAGATGATGGAGAAGACAGATAGAAGCAGAGATGAAGATGATGGGGAAGACAGATAGAAGCAGAGATGAAGATGATGGGGAAGACAGATAGAAGCAGAGATGAAGATGATGGAGAAGACAGATAGAAGCAGAGATGAAGATGATGGAGAAGACAGATAGAAGCAGAGATGAAGATGATGGGGAAGACAGATAGAAGCAGAGATGAAGATGATGGAGAAGACAGATAGAAGCAGAGATGAAGATGATGGAGAAGACAGATAGAAGCAGAGATGAAGATGATGGAGAAGACAGATAGAAGCAGAGATGAAGATGATGGGGAAGACAGATAGAAGCAGAGATGAAGATGATGGAGAAGACAGATAGAAGCAGAGATGAAGATGATGGAGAAGACAGATAGAAGCAGAGATGAAGATGATGGAGAAGACAGATAGAAGCAGAGATGAAGATGATGGAGAAGACAGATAGAAGCAGAGATGAAGATGATGGAGAAGACAGATAGAAGCAGAGATGAAGATGATGGAGAAGACAGATAGAAGCAGAGATGAAGATGATGGGGAAGACAGATAGAAGCAGAGATGAAGATGATGGAGAAGACAGATAGAAGCAGAGATGAAGATGATGGAGAAGACAGATAGAAGCAGAGATGAAGATGATGGGGAAGACAGATAGAAGCAGAGATGAAGATGATGGGGAAGACAGATAGAAGCAGAGATGAAGATGATGGAGAAGACAGATAGAAGCAGAGATGAAGATGATGGAGAAGACAGATAGAAGCAGAGATGAAGATGATGGGGAAGACAGATAGAAGCAGAGATGAAGATGATGGAGAAGACAGATAGAAGCGGAGAAGACAGATAGAAGCAGAGATGAAGATGATGGAGAAGACAGATAGAAGCAGAGATGAAGATGATGGAGAAGACAGATAGAAGCAGAGATGAAGATGATGGAGAAGACAGATAGAAGCAGAGATGAAGATGATGGAGAAGACAGATAGAAGCAGAGATGAAGATGATGGAGAAGACAGATAGAAGCAGAGATGAAGATGATGGAGAAGACAGATAGAAGCAGAGATGAAGATGATGGAGAAGACAGATAGAAGTAGAGATGAAGATGATGGGGAAGACATGGAATGATCTTAAAAGAATGGCACGAAACAGAACAGCTTGGGAAGTTTTTGTTGAAGACCTATGCTCCACAGGGAGCTGAAAGGTAAAAGAAAAAGAAGAAATAAGAAATAAGGATAATAAAAATAATAAGGATAGTTAATCTCAGATGGTAGATGTACAATAGAGGTGAGATGCAGAATGGCTCAAGCAAAAGCATCTTTCCAAACAAAGGAGGAAGATGCTGTGCAATCCATTTTTGACAATAGAAACTAGAAAAAGAGTTCTTAAATGTTATGTAGAGCAAGTCTTAACATATGGATGTGAATCATGGACAATAGGACAACAGACAAGAAAATCACTGGAGGCTGTGGAAATTTGGTTTTACAGAAGAATGTTAAGAATACCATGGACAGCTAAGAAGAGTAATGAAAACGTTCTGAAAGAGGCCAAAGCAAAAAGAGAACTAATTGCCAATATTAGAAAGAAACAATCATTTTTTGGCCATGTAATGAGAAGGGAACAACTGGAATATATTGCAACAACTGGGGAAAGTTGAGGGAAGCAAAACAGAAAAAAAAAAAAAAAAAAAAGATGCCAGACAGTTTAAGAGAATGGCTTGGCCGAAGGTCAATAACAGAAATGATAAATTACTTTCGAGATCGAAAGTTGTGGAGAGACATGATCTCCTACGCCAGCAGGCATGGTACTTCATGATGAATAA
Organism: Megaustenia siamemsis; assembly: GCA_032433765.1. Lineage (NCBI taxonomy): Eukaryota > Metazoa > Mollusca > Gastropoda > Stylommatophora > Ariophantidae > Megaustenia > Megaustenia siamemsis. The sequence continues at coordinate 40,224,953 of JAVIAB010000059.1, read as the reverse complement.
GGATACGCAGAAGGAAGAAAAAGAAGAAGAGGAGAGGAAGAAAAAGAGGAAATGTTCATGCTAAATCTTGAAGTCTCTATCTTGGCAGGATTAATCTCATCATTTATAATACAACCATAACTGCTCATTAAATCTCTCTCTCTCTCTCTCTCTCTCTCTCTCTCTCTCTGCGATCAGGACTCATTCAGAGAAGGACTCCAGACTCTCGCACGAAGACAGCTGTCTGTATAAGCCTGTTAGATCCACCCCGATTGAATACCTGTTAAAACGTTGCACTGTGTTCTGCGCCAGTGGCCCAGTACATCCAATTTCAGCCAGCATTTTGTTCAGATTTGTTTGCCTTAGCCTTTGATTGTCCCCAATCTTCCTGCAAGGCAGCAGATGATCTTTTCTGTAGGGGGATTCTGCCCTTAGATGGTCGGCCTTCCCAGGTTTACGAGCACCATCTGCCCGAGTCACTAGATGTGACTAACACAGACATGCGACTTGTAATATGAGGAAACTGCAACAAGTACAAGGAACACTTTTCATGCACAGCCTCCAACTGTTCCCGCCGCATATCCCTATATATCGGTAAGTCACGTCCTCTTGAAAATGATGATCGTCGTAGCAATTGATGATGTTAGGCCATCGTTGATGACTCCAATTCCGAACATATAGACACACAGTCAGTCGTAAAATTTTCCCCGTCGCACATCAAACAGCAGACCGTAAGATTTGCGCACGCTGGTTTAGGGAACCATTACGATGACGTAGCACACAACAATGTTGCCGAACAAATAATCTCGATCCCTTTAGATTTCTGTCTGATTACTCAAGTGTAAGCAGCCTACGACAAACAAAACACGAAACAAATTCCCCAAAGAGACAAAACTGCGACTGACGAAGTAGTTTACATTAATGTGTAAAATGGAAATAACTTGCCGACTGTTGTCGGCCTACGACCTCGCTTTAGCGACACAGATGTATCAAGCATATCATCATTTTGACTTTAACACAGAAAAGTGCAATGAAGATCCTAAATTAATCAGACCCCGGGTGCATTTTCTGCAGCGATCGAGAGGACGTGGACTAGATCCGCCATCTTGGAGACGGAAGTCGCTCATTAAATGAGATGTGAGCTTGTGTTTTATTTTCATAATTTAGAATAAATTGGAAGAAGAGAAAAAAACCGATAAGCGGGGACATATATTCTTTAATGCTATCATCTGTAAGATCCCCAACGGCGCGTTGTTATCGCGTTCTAATTAAGGAGAGGAATAGATAGAAAGGAACCATTTATTATTTATGAGATATTTTATGAGATTCTGATTGATGTAATTTTGCTGGATAATAAAATAACATTTTGATGAAAGATTGCTGCCGTTTATAAATTAATAAAATTTTTTGATGAAACATCGCTGCTATTTAAATATTCATTAAATATCAGTGTCCATGATCTATTTAAAGTTAGTATATTAGTTTAAAAAAAAAAAAACTTTTCATTGAATATAGTGCAGAAGAAGAGAGAATCTGATTTATCTGTAATTAAAGGATGGGATTATCCAAATGAAACCATAAGAAAAGTATAGTAGGAACAAAACCCTGCCAAGAATATATAGAACAACAACTTAAATGGTTTGGCCACCTGGTCAGAATGAATCCTTACCAATCACCATCAAGGGCGTTCTTCTCGAGAATGCATGGAAAAAGACCAAGAGGAAGACCCAGAAGAAGATGGATAGATGCAGTGACAAAGACATGTAACAACAAAGGAAAATCACTAATTCAGACAATTCGAGCAGCACAAGAACGACAAATGATATAAACCACGACACCTTTTAGGTATCAGTGAAAAGAGGAAAGAAGAAAGGGTTGGATATACATAAATAAAAAGCAGAATTGTTTAGGCCAAGGAAGTATTTAAAAAAATAATTACAGATATCTTGTCCAACGAGTCTGTCAATAGAAGTGAGAAAGAGTTCATCGATCGTGTATAGAGTAAATTCTGACCATTGAAAGCGAATCATAGACTGCAGACAAATAAATAAAAAAGACCATTATAGGCCTCAGAAATGAGATTTCTGAGAAGAATGTTGAGAGTTTCCAGGACAGAACAACCAACGAGGAAATTGTCAGAGGCCATAAAAAAGAGCTCCTAAAAATATGAGAGAGAAAAAAATCATTTTTCTGCACTTCATGAGAAGAGGAAAGCAGGAATACTTGGTTACAACTGGCAAAAACAAAGAAAAAAGATCATGGATGCAAAGAGAGAAGATAACTATAGTCCGTTTATAAATTCATGAACACGGTTTCTTTCGATTTGTGTGAAACCACCTGTTAGATGGGAGTAATTTTTTGCACAGTCTTAGAATATCGATGACGTTATATAAATATATTTTGCTTTTATACATTTTATCTAGTCTGTAAGTTTTTTTTTAAAGGCTAAATTAAAATAAACTCCCGGTCAATATGGCGGATAGGCGGACAGGAACATTTCAGGCTCAATTTGCTCAACAAGTGTTCCTTGTTGCAGTGTCCTCATATTCCAAGTCCGGCTTGCTGTCGGAGATACTGAGTTTAGTGCTCTGTGCACACCGTGAGCTGTATTTTTCATCCAGATTGTGTTTCGATATTACGATTGTTTACGATGGTCTAAGATATTGTATGACGAAGGACATTTCAGCTGCGTTTACTCATTCCAACCGCTTGGCCGTATATCTTTTGACGTGTTCTGCAGCTACTATGATGGGGATTGCAACTGCCTTTCTTTGTTTGGATCCTTCAATGAGATGAGGTTTAGTTAGGATGATTCCACTGGCACAGGCGGTTGAGCAATTATGGAACGAATTAAAATTCGTTTGCAGTGAAACCGGGGCCTTCGAATAACCATAACCATTAAAATAAACCTCACGAAATTTAACATAGTTCTATCAGATGTATCACAGCCGTTAATATTACAGGTGTATGCAGTTATTATTGTGAAGTTTTTGTGGTTCATTGTTAGCTTCTAAAAACTAACATTTATAACATCATCATAAGTTTGTAATGTATATTTATAATTATACCGAAGGTTACCGTTTTACTATACCAGAACTTCTACAGGGAACCGAAGATGTGTCATTTATATTGCGATATTCATGATCCAAAAAGACGAACGCAATTGGCGCTTGGTCTGGATAGGTTATCCTTTTCCTATTGGATTAAACAAGACTCAGAGTGTACTCATGTCAAGCAAATAAGGGGCAGGAAAGTTACTACTTTGGTGTCGATGCCATAAGACGGGAGATATTTACAATGTTCGCTACAAATGTATTTGTTACTCTCTGAAAATTGACATTAATATTGCATGCAGACTGCAGTATTGAAATGTCTAAAAGTACTCTATGGAAAATTGTACGAGCCGCTGGCTTCACTTTCAGGAAAACTGTAGGCGGGAGAAATATTATTTGTGAATAAACGACATTTAGTTGTTGCCACAAGCACATATCTGAGGCAGACCAGTAAGAGGTAGAGTGAAGACTATGATATTGTATATGTGGACGAATCCTGGATCAATTCTCACCACACCTACGCCAAAGAATGGCAATCAGTAGACGGTGAATAGAAAAGAACATTTTCAGCAGCAAAGTCATCATACTAATGCATGATGGGGGCAGTAAAGACGGCCCGTCCATGACGTTGTACTTATTTTCCAATAAAAAAATGATCGACTGTAGAACACCCTCACAGAAATAATAGGACACATTTTCAGACCCTGGTTTCGAGAACAACCTTCTTCCAATCCTGGATAGACCTTCATGTCTAGTAATGGATAATGTATCTTATCACAATGATCTGTCAGTGGAAGACAAAGGACCAACTGCATCAAATTTAAAAGATCAAACAAGGTCATGGCTTGCTAAGGAAAATGTCAAATTCGACGACATGTATTTAAAACCCGAGTTTTTTCAGCTTGGGGAATAGAACAAGTAAAAGTTGTATCATATTGACAGAATCAGTGAGGAGTACGGCCACACTTCTCTGTGACTCATGCGCACCTCAATCCGATCGAGCTTGTGTGGGCTAAAGTAAAAGTTGTATCGTATTGACAGAATCATTGAGGAGTACGGCCACACTTCTCTGTGACTCATGCGCACCTCAATCCGATCGAGCTTGTGTGGGCTAAAGTAAAAGCACAAGTTGCAAAACAGAAAAGGACTTTTAAAATGTGCGATGTTGAAGTTCTGACACGCGAGTCACTCTCAGGTATAGACATTCAGTTCTGGAAGAAGTGTGGGTCACATGTGCTTCGGGTGGAGGACGAATACTGGCAACGAGATGGGTTACAATTTGTCCAGCCATTAACCATTATCAATCTCTTGGGATCGTCAGGTTCGAAATGAAGACCAACCATATTTTGTTGAGAATAAATAACAAATGGTTAAGTGTGTGTTCACTAGCGACAAATATATTTCCATTTCAAAATGCGTCTACCATCATTCAATTTGGTGTGCAATTACGACATACTGGGGTCTAATGGTGACCGAAGGGCAAGACTAACTCAAACTGTATCAAATTGAGGTAATGTTTGCGATTACTCTCATAACGGGCAACATACAACTACATTATCCATACTGTATTGTGTAGATATACTTCTGAAAATAATTGAACGGAAAATTAACATGTGTACTACAAAATTTGAATCAACTCATTTTCAAAGGTTCTAAAAGATCAAAGAGATCGTCAATGTGCAAAATTGTGTTCTGTCTGTGGAATAAAGAATAGCATATGCAAAATATATTTTTGCATCATGGAAATTCTAACGCTGCAAAATCACTGCAATCTAACAGGTAGCTTTCACGCAAATGGAAAGCAAACGTCTTCATAAATTTATGAACGGACTATAGCTAGCTTGTGGCCGTGATATTGTAAACTGTCAGCAGCAAAATTGATGCAGTGGACTGTTATTCTTTTTTAGAACTTTGATGTGTGGTACTTATTTGTAACTTTGTTCCAAGCAACTTACAGAGATAGTTCATGTTTGGGGCTTCAAATACACGACCTGCTATAATTAAAATATGTTCAGATACCCACAGCTAATCAAGAACTCATTTAATATCCATGGTAACAATCTGCATCAAAGCATGACGTAGACCGCTTCTATTCTCGCATTTGTGCGGTCCGTTTGACAGGAGACCTAGTAGAAAACCTGTAGTCGGCAAACTTCAGCGTCTCAAACAGAACGGACGAAGTCACGAAAGCAATTAACAGCTGTCACATTGTCATTCTGGCTCTTAGAGCTAACGTGTCGCGTCGATATTGTGGCATTCCGAGACGCGGAAGAGACCATGTTGTTCTAGCACTTAGAAAAAAAGTCAACATGCCATTGATGATAAATGTAATTTAGTTACTCAGTTCCTTTATTTAGTATTAGTAGCGAAGTGGTTAGGTCTCTGGCTCAGCTTTTAATGAGATTCTGGCACAATCCCAACTAGTACTTTATTTAGTATTAGTAGCGAAGTGGTTAGGTCTCTGGCTCAGCTTTTAATGAGATTCTGGCACAATCCCAACTAGTACTTTATTTAGTATTAGTAGCGTAGTGGTTAGGTCTCTGGTTTAGCTTTTAATGAGATTCTGGTACAATCCCAACTAGTACTTTATTTAGTATTAGTGGCGAAGTGGTTAGGTCTCTGGCTCAGCTTTTAATGAGATTCTGGTACAATCCCAACTAGTACTTTATTTAGTATTAGTAGCGTAGTGGTTAGGTCTCTGGTTTAGCTTTTAATGAGATTCTGGTACAATCCCAACAAGTACTTTATTTAGTATTAGTAGCATAGTGGTTAGGTCTCTGGTTTAGCATTTAATGAGATTCTGGTACAATCCCATCTAGCACTTTATTTAGTATTAATAGCGTAGTGGTTAGGTCTCTGGTTTAGCTTTTAATGAGATTCTGGTACAATCCCATCTAGCACTTTATTTAGTATTAGTAGCGTAGTGGTTAGGTCTCTGGTTTAGCTTTTAATGAGATTCTGGTACAATGACATCTAGCACTTTATTTAGTATTAGTAGCGTAGTGGTTAGGTCTCTGGTTTAGCTTTTAATGAGATTCTGGTACAATGACATCTAGCACTTTATTTAGTATTAGTAGCGTATAGTTAGGTCTCTGGTTTAGCTTTTAATGAGATTCTGGTACAATCCCATCTAACACTCTCTAGTCGACACAGGTAAGACACATACTTATCGAGTTCAATGTTTAGGGGGAAGGTATTGATCACAAGAAGTAATAGTTATTATCCTTCATCGAAAAGATGGTTCGGTACAATTTGAGAATTCAGGCCACTTCAATAATAGACATTTCGGAACAACCTTTGCTTTTTTTTATGAATATTCTACTTTCTACGTTGTGGAGATTCATGATTGTACAAAGAAAATACGACGGTGGTTTTCTGTTGCCTTCCGTCGGTTTGTTTACGGTTGGCTCCGCTAGCCTTTGACTAAAAAGTCTCACCCACAAGGCAGTTGGGTTGTTTTACTTCATGGTACCCTCCCTTAGCCTTTCACTCTCCCGAGCTTACCTGCAAGGCAGCTAGGCAGCCACAGGTTGTACTGTTTACTGCATACAGTAGCAGGTAAAAATACCTGACCTGACATAAATCATAACTGATTTAGTGAATGATCATAAATCACTGGATTCTGTGGAAATGTGGTTTTACAGAAGAATGTTGAGAGTACCATGGACAGCTAAGAAGAGTAATGAAGATGTTCTGAGAGAGGTCAAAGCAAAAAGAGAGCTAATTTCCAATGTTAGGAAGAGACAATCATCATTTTTTGGCTATGTAATGAGAAGAGGACTACTGGAGTATATTGTAACAACTGGGAAAGTTGAGAGACGAAGAGATAGAGGGAAGCAAAGAGAAAAAATAACAAACAGCTTAAGAGAATGGCTTGGCAGAAGGTCAACACTAGAAATAATAAATAGCTGCCGAGATCGAAGGTTGTGGAGAGACATGATCACCTACGCCAGTAGGCCCGGTACTTGATGATGATGACTTTCTACGAAATCAATAATTGGTATTTTTGCGAAACATTTAGTTTACATTTGGGAGAAGATAATGGTTTTGGGGGAAGAAAAATTAAAAAAATAAAAAAAAATGGTATGTAAGAAGCTTTACGTGATAAGTGGACAACACAGACTAAACAACGTTTCGGCCCAATAGGCCTTCATCAGAAACAAACAAAAAAAAACACACACAAAACTAATAACGAAACAACCAAAACAAAAACAATCAAAATGTGTTACAGAAAACACAATTAACTATCCTGTCAAAACAAAAGGAAATAGCAACCAAGTGTGGCTGTCGTGAACGTAGAAAAACATGCAGAAATGTGCGCATATGCACACAGAACCAGAGGCATTCACACAGGGGTCAGTGTGCAAATACAAAGGAGAAAGACTCGATCCTCCAGTCTGCCCTCAAGCGGGTCCTCCTTATCTCCCGTCTCGAGGCACTCACCCCTTCCAACCGCCCCCCTTCTGAGAGAACTATACTCACCCTCACATATCATCCTCACAACTTAGCTGCTGTGAGGATACTCAACCGCTACCGTTCCATTCTCCTCTCTGATCCCACTACCCGTCTACTTTTTAGTGATTCCCCCGATCGCTTTTAAGCGTGACATGAATCTGAGAGATATTTTGGTTAGGAGCCATCTCCCTCGCTCCTACCCTCAACACTTCGGTACGGCCCCTTGTGGTCGTAACTGTATCACCTGTGCCTATGTGCTCCCTGCTGACTCGGTCTTGTTCCCTAATGGACGGTTCGAGATCAAGCATAGCTTCACATGTGTGTCCCGCAACATCATTTATGTCATCATATGCCAATGATGCCACATGACCTATATTGGTGAGTCTGGGAGAATACTAGCGGAAAGATTTTGTGAACATCTACGTGATGTCCAACAAAATACTGGTACTCCGGTGTCTTCCCACTTCAACTCCCCTGATCACAAGGGCAAAGACGACATCTGTGTCACTGGTATTGTCCTTTGTCACTCTGGCGACCGCAGCCGCTATACTTTGGAAAATCGCCTCATAGTCCAGCATGGTTCGCTGACCCCGAGAGGTATGAATGTATCGCACTCATACGCATAGTTTCCTTTTGGTTCCTCCCCTTAGTCTCCTTCCCTTTTGCATAGCCTTCTCTACTGCACATATTTGGATTCTTTGGTCTACTTACTATGCCATGCTATTTATAGTTCTTCTCCTCTAGTCCCCAATGAGACACTTCGGTTTTCTCCTCTATACCTTTTTTTCTGTGCTCCTTACCCCTCATTTGTTTTTATTGTACCCCACTCTCAGACATCTCACTCTTACCGCCTTTTGAACACCTGTTAGTTTACTATTTGATTCTTTCTCCTTTGTGTTTACACATAGTTAATTTTGTTTTCTGTAACACATTTCGATTGTTTTTGTTTTGGTTGTTTCGTTATTAGTTTTGTGTGTGTGTTTTTTTGTTTGTTCCTGATGAAGGCCTATTGGGCCGAAACGTTGTTTAGTCTGTGTTGTCCACTTATCACGTAAAGCTTCTTACATACCATTTTTTTATTTTTTTATTTTTCCTCACATTCAGCTTTACTGCAGCTTCGCATTTTTATGCATTTACCTTTTGGGGGAAGATAATGGTTTTGTGGGACTGTGTGGTCTAGAGATATTTTGTTCGCCTCTGGACAACAGTGTTCTTGGTTCGAATTCAGCCACAGTTGGTCAAAATTTGTCGTATCGAATCCATGGTTTCTTCGTGGCTTTTCTATCCCCAAATCTTCCAGAAGTGAGATCAGATGTATCGTCCTCTCGGGAAACAGCAACAATAATATAAAAAAAAAAACACAGGAGGTCCCGTATGCACTATTTGCATATTAAAGAATCGTGACCGTTGGAAATCGAATAGAGTAAGCTAAAAATTGCAACTTCCCAAGCAGAATTAATTGGAAGAAAATCTGGACCATTAAACAAATATGAGAGTACTTCTGAAATCGGAGAATATCAGATTGTCTGGCGAGGGATGCCTGAAAACAGTGCTGCCGGTGTCAAAAAAAAAGTAAAAAGTGAAATTCACATAAAACTCAGTTCATGGAGACCTCGCAAGTCTGGGAAACAAAGAAATACAACAAAAGCTGGGAAAAGCTGGGAAACAAAGAAATACAACAAAACAATGGTCTTCCTTCTCTTTGCTTGATCAAAAATATTATAACTTTAGAACAATAATGTGGACCTCAAATCTGGCTCGACGGTAAAGACATAGAACGAAAACTGTTTGGACACAACAACTGCGTGCATGGTTCTGGCAACGAGATAATATATAGCATAACCGAAACCTTGAACAATAAGTGAATGGGAAACATTATTGATAAAATAGTGATGTAATTCGAGACATTTTAAAAAAAAAAGGTTTTCTAACATTGTAAAAACACGAAAGGATTGGTTGTCCAGTGGATTCAACTGAACCAATCAAGTAGTAGTAGCCTCCGTCAGTCTTAGTTGACTATAGTAGCTCTCCCTCCTATCAAAACACTTCCTTCCTTCCTTCCTTCCTTCCTTCCTTCCTTCCTTCCTTCCTTCCTTCCTTCCTTCCTTCCTTCCTTCCTTCCTTCCTTCCTTCCTTCCTTCCTTCCTTCCTTCCTTCCTTCCTTCCTTCCTTCCTTCCTTCCTTCCTTCCTTCCTTCCTTCCTTCCTTCCTTCCTTCCTTCCTTCCTTCCTTCCTTCCTTCCTTCCTTCCTTCCTTCCTTCCTTCCTTCCTTCCTTCCTTCCTTCCTCTTTCCTTCCTTCCTCTTTCCTTCCTTCCTTCTTTCCTTCCTTCCTTCCTTCCTTCCTTCCTTCCTTCCTTCTTTCTTTCTTTCTTTCTTTCTTTCTTTCTTTCTTTCTTTCTTTCTTTCCTTCCTTCCTTCCTTCCTTCCTTCCTTCCTTCTTTCCTTCCTTCCTTCCCTCCCTCCCTCCCTTCCTTCCTTCCTCTCCTCTCCCCTCCCTTCCCCCTTCCTTCCTTCCTTCTTTCCTACCTTGCTTCCTTTCTTTTTTCCATCCTTCTTTTCTTTCTTCCCAGTTAGACCACTGTGACATCTTCTTGTATTGTCAAGCAAGCAACCTGAACTCTAATGTTGAGTGAGTACCTTGCAACCAACGATCTCATCTACAATTAAGAAGAGAAGATGGACATAAGTCGGAAATGTTGAAAAGAAAGAACAAGAGAATTCTAAAACAGATTCTTCTATTGGAAGCATCAGAATACAGAAAAATAGAAAGACCTAGAGAGACACAAAAATGACACATATAAGAGATGCAAAGTTGGCAGGTATATACTCATTAGATAAAATCGAACATTTCGCCAAGAATAGAGATAGGTTTTCTAAAAATACTACAAGCCCAATGCGACGTCTAGCGGAGATAGAAAGGTCAAGATCAAGAAAGTCTAGTCTATCAATGTGAAAAATGTCTATCAAAATGAAATATTTGTGTCACGCTAAAGTCTAGTCTATTAACATGAAATACTTGTGTCACGCTAAAGTCTAGTCTGTCAACATGAAATACTTGTGTCACGTTAAAGTCTAGTCTGTCAACATGAAATACTTGTGTCACGCTAAAGTCTAGTCTGTCAACATGAAATACTTGTGTCACGCTATTGTCTAGTCTGTCAACATGAAATACTTGTGTCACGCTAAAGTCTAGTCTGTCAACATGAAATACTTGTGTCACGCTAAAGTCTAGTCTGTCAACATGAAATACTTGTGTCACGCTAAAGTCTAGTCTATCAATATGAAATATTTGTGTCACGCTAAAGTGAAGTCTATAAACATAAAATATTTGTGTCACGCTAAAGTCTAGTCTATTAACATCAAATATCTGTGTAAAACTAAAGTCTAGTCTATTAACATGAAATATTTGTGTCACTCTAAAGCCTAGTCTATTAACATGGAATATTTGTGTCACTCTAAAGACTAATCTATCAATGTGGAATATTTGTCTCACGCCAAAGTCTAGTTTATCAACATAAAATATTTGTGTCACACTAGTCTAAGTCTATCAACATAAAATATTTGTGTCACACTAAAGTCGTCTGTCAACATAAAATACTTGTGTCACACTAGTCTCTATCAACATGAAATATCTGTGCCACGCTAAACTCTAGTCCTCTCAACATGCAACATTTGTGTCAAGCTAAAAGTCTAGTCTACCATACATGAAATATCTGTGTCAAGCTAAAGTCTAGTATATCAGCATTTTTTATTTAAAATGTAAACGTGTTTGTGTATGAAACAACTCATAGCCACGGCAGTTCGATATCGTTTGCCCTAGTTTATCGAATTTCTGTAGCACGGTTTAAGGCCAGGTCTCCATAGCGTTCACTGCCGCTCAGATAGGGATTGTGGGAAATACTATTCTTATAACTATGCCAATCATTGTTTGTAATGAGGATATAGGTTGTGACATTCTGTTTGGAATATACGCTTCTGATATTTTTGTTTCGTTTTTTTACAACTTGAAACGACTGTTTGTTATTTTAAAGAACTTTGTTTTTTGAGATTTTGGTACGGGCTACGTATCTGCCTCTCATTTCAACAATAAAAATATCCCAAAAAGATTTTATTTGTAAAGGAAATAAGTAATAAAATTCGCCTTACTCACCATCTGGTCGCATGTCCTATTCAGAGTCTATCACACAGTCGGTCTGAAAGATTCCCCTTTTCTAGTCAGATCTCTTACTTCTTCTGTTGTTAAATTCTATGTTTCTTTGATGTCTTCAAACCATCTACATTGTCTGCCCCTGCCTCTCTTTCCAAACCAAGAACCCAATTATTGTTTATTGTAGGTTTAAAAAAAAAACACAACAACTTAGACCTGAACACCTCGCGGCGTCAGCACTGGTCAAGCTGTCTTAATACTCTAGTCTTATAAGTCCCCCCCCCCCCTTTTTTTTTGCAGTCACCAGTAATGGGAAATTGCCGTAGAGAAGAAAAGATAGTATCATTATTGTGATATTCTGTTTTGTTTTTGCGATATTCATAACTTCTGTGTTATCCACTTAGACACAGCTAATTAATATATAATTGCAATCTATCAATAATCTGACTCGTAATTTCTCTTATTTTTACCCCCTCTCTCTTTTTCACTGTTCTTTTTTGTCTTTGTCTTTCCTTTTATTTTTCGTAGTCCTACTTCTGGTTTTCTATCGCTTCATTTTACACGTTATATATTTCCCTCTTTATTTCTTCTGTTTCTTGATCTTTATCTGACCTTCCAGTCTCCCCAGACTCCATCCCCTATTTTTCCCATCTCTCTCTCTCTCTCTCTCTCTCTCTCTCTCTCTCTCACTAATGACCACATTGTTACCTCTACTTCTTGTATTCCACATCATTTAATCTCCCCTTCCCCCTTTCAATTCCCTCCGTTCTTTCCCTACATATCATGTTCTACTATATCCGAGTGTAATTAGATGACATGAAGAACCTGTTACATCATAGAATGCAGGTCACATCTATTTATAGTGCGCCACAAAAAGCCAACCGAGTCGTCTTCTGGAAGAGATAATCCATGATTGCTTCTGTTCCACTCTCTGACGTCAACGTTACTAATCCTCTAACAACTCGCTGCACAGGCTTTTCGATGTCTCCATTATTAGCCTGTTCTAGCCACTCCTAAATCTATGGTTGTGTAATCAACTAGAAAATGTTTGGTAGCTTATGTTTAGGAGTATTATAACTGTGCTCTCACGGCGACATTTGGAGTGCGTTTTGTTGCATAATTACACACACTAGTTTCAGCAAAGTGCACGAACTCCGTGGCTCCAGAGAGATTTTATATTTTCCAATCGTGGGGCTTTTTTCTTCCGTTAGTCACAAATTGACCACAGCTTAGGGGCCTCGGTAGCCCAGTTGGGAAAACCACAGGACTAGGCTACTGACGTTCGGACAGCCCATGTTCGATTTCATTCTAGAGGTAGCGTGGGTTGTATTCGTGGTTGGAAAAAAATACCCCCGTGGTCAACCCAGCCGCTGGGAGAAATGGGTACCAGGGTAGAACTCTGGGAAGGTGAAGAGTGCCGACGCGCGTCGTGAGTTTTGATGCTTGAAGCGACACTATCCAGAAGTCTCCGAACACTTCTGGATAGGCGGCCGAGCACATATGGGTGAAAACTCGCGTGTTAAGACGCTAATTCAATTCTTGTATTTTACCTTTTACCTTGACCACACCCAACTATAGATTTAATTTGGTCTGCGGGTTGAGAAGGAATTCCGGATAATCCCCAACTAGCGTGACGCTTTCAGTTTTGCAAGCAGTGGCGATTGTGGTTAGAATGACGCTGCCCGTCTATAGCATCTACAAATTAAAAATACAACACTAGTTGGAGGGTTTTCCGGTTTTATTTTCTGCCTGCGGGGCTTGCAAATCTATAGATGGTTATGTTTGGTGCATTCTTGGAAGTCATGTATGACAGCAGCGACACTTCCGTCACTAGAGTCAGCTGAAGGACTGGTTGGTCTCGAAGCAAGACGTCAGCCTCGAGACAAAGAGGTTGTGGATTCAAATCCCGGCTATACCGATTGGGATTTTTATTTATGATTTATAACCACCACTGGTCTCAGCAGCGAGGCCCGGCGTGAAACGTCAATTACTCATGGACGGAAAAAAATATAGGTACCTCCGAAGTCGGAGTTATCTGCCTGTACGGCGAGGGACTCCTGTGCACACGGCTGCCAGGGAAAAATGGATTAACACGCAAAATTCGGTTCCTATTTTCCAGGGGCTTCGTCAGAGGTAAAAGCTGGCGAACGAAAAAAAATAAATTAATTAAACTTCACTCAGCTCATGGCCTTCCCTTATAAACATCATCTGCATCTGTAAGGGGCTACAAATCTGTACCGTCTACTAACCACGTAAAGCGTCTACCATACCATTTTTTCCATTTTTTTTTCAATTTTCCCTCTGCATTTGTAAGGCTGGAAAACATGTTTTCCATAAATTAAATATACACAAAAAATCACAAAGATTAGGCAGCAAGCACTGATGTTGTTATATTCATTTTGTAGGATTATGATGTGATCAGCCGGTGTTGCGGGGGGCAGGGTGATCTAGAGGTAAGATCGGGCTACATATAAAAAAGTCATGGGCTTGATTCTCATCACAGGTGGTCCACATTTAAAACAAGAAACGGAATCCGTGGTTTCTTCTTGGCTTTACGTTCCCCGATCTCTGGCTTGTAAGATCTGATGTCTATACATGGGAGTGACAATGCCAACGAGATGGGCTATGTTTTAACACGTTTGTCTTTGCAAATTACTGCATCCATGAGTGCGATTTCTGGCTTCTGTCACAAATTATTTTTATTTACACTTTGGAGGAGAAAATTGCGTAAGTTCAGGAAAGGAAAATAGAAGTGTTTATCATTGTAATAATATTATAAGGTGCAACTATTTTTTGTGTGTAACTCATAATCATGCATATAAGTGTGTGTGTATGAAAATAATTGACGAGAGCTTCAATTATTTCTATAATGTGTATTTCCCCACGATTTTCAGAAGTACGCATGTGATGCATTCACCTATCACAGGATGTTGCGTCTACCGATAGTGACTGTAAGGCATATGACATGTTGGAGATGTAGCTATCTCTTTGCTCGCCACAAATAAAACATAAACTTTTAGCCACCAATGAAATATAAACTTTAAGCCACCAATAAAACATAAACTTTTAGCCACCAATGAAATATAAACCTTAAGCCACCAATGAAATATAAACTTTAAGCCGCCAATGAAATATAAACTTTTAGCCGCCAATGAAATATAAACTTTTAGCCGCCAATGAAATATAAACTTTAAACTACCAATGAAACATAAACTTGTAGCCACCAATGAAAATAAACTTTCAGCCACCAATGAAATATAAACTTTTAGCCACCAATGAAATATAAACTTTTAGCCACCAATGAAATAAAACTTTTAGCCACCAATGAAATATAAACTTTTAGCCAATAAAATATAAACTTTAAGCCACCAATGAAATATAATCCTTCAGCCACCAATGAAACACAAACGTTTAGCCACCAATGAAACACAAACGTTTAGCCACCAATGAAACAAAAATGTTTAGCCACCAATGAAACAAAAATGTTTAGCCACCAATGAAACAAAAATGTTTAGCCACCAATGAAACAAAAATGTTTAGCCACCAATGAAACACAAACGTTTAGCCACTAATGAAACAAAAATGTTTAGCCACCAATGAAACAAAAATGTTTAGCCACCAATGAAACACAAACGTTTAGCCACCAATGAAACAAAAAGTTTAGCCACCAATGAAACAAAAATGTTTAGCCACCAATGAAACAAAAATGTTTAGCCACCAATGAAACAAAAATGTTTAGCCACCAATGAAACAAAAATGTTTAGCCACCAATGAAACACAAACATTTAGCCACCAATGAAACACAAACGTTTAGCCACCAATGAAACAAAAATGTTTAGCCACCAATGAAACACAAACGTTTAGCCACCAATGAAACAAAAATGTTTAGCCACCAATGAAACAAAAACGTTTAGCCACCAATGAAACAAAAATGTTTAGCCACCAATAAAACATACATCTCATAGCCACCAATCAAGTGAATGAAAGTTTCACTGTTGGCTGGACTGATGTGGGGTACAGATATGATAGGAGGCAAACAAGCCTGAGTGATGGGGGAATGGATAAAAACGAACTGTCGTGATAGTCACAGCGAATGTAATCTGAAGACAACAGCCACAAGGATAAGACGGTTAGAATAGCGTTGTGTGTTTGTGTGTGAGTCAGCTAGTTCACAAGTTCAATGTAGAAGTATTTTGTAAGACAAAAGTTCCCAGTAAATTGCTACAAAGCTGGGAGGTGATAATTACATTAGGAGGTAGCCAGTCTTGGAAGGTACAAACACCTACAATTCTTTATATTAGATCACATCAGTTGAGGCAGAACTTTCAGAACAGTTGCTAGAGTGCAAGTGAAAGTAACTCAATGTTTGATCATGCTGAATATTTGTGTGAAGATTAAATCAGTCCAAGTTACCTTACAAGCACCGTGTGGGAAAAGTCAACGGTTATTTGAACACACACGCACACGCGCACGCGCACGCGCACACGCACGCACGCGCACACACACACACACACACTCACTCACACACTCACACACACGCACACACGCACGCACGCACGCACGCACGCACGCACACACACACACACACACACACTTTAAGTTTAAGACATTGGATGGAGCACGGAGCGAAAAGAAGGGCTAAAGTATATTTTATAATAAGATTATACCATCAGATAATGTCTAAGGGAAGTAAAGTATTATAATTCATCGTTCTCATCATCATCAACATCATCATTGCGTGCCTTCTCCGCAACGAAGGTTGGCTACCATGGATCGCCATTCTACTCTGTTTCTTGCTTTGATG
Organism: Megaustenia siamemsis; assembly: GCA_032433765.1. Taxonomy (NCBI): domain Eukaryota; kingdom Metazoa; phylum Mollusca; class Gastropoda; order Stylommatophora; family Ariophantidae; genus Megaustenia; species Megaustenia siamemsis. Next base: position 40,208,514 of record JAVIAB010000059.1, on the reverse strand, counting down.
GTGCAGGCTGTCATAGATTGACTTGTCCATCTTTTGATGTTACTCGTCCATGTTAGTCTTGGTCTGCCTCTGCCTCTTTTACCTTGTATTTTTCCTTCCAATATTACTTTTAGTAGGCTGTTGTGTCTTTTAACATGCCCCAAAAATTTCATTTGTCTTGTGTTAATTGTATTTAGTAGTTCTCTTTTTATTTTCAGCTGTTTTAAAACTTCATCGTTTGTTATATTTTGTTTCCATCCAATTCTACCTATTCTTCTATAAATCCACATTTCAAAGGCTTAAATTTTCTCTTATGTTTTCTTGTCTAATGTATTCATCGTTCTAGAGGAGAGAATTTCGAGGTTAGAGAAGTGCTCCTGATCGTTGTTACTGTCACACAACACCCCCCACCCTTTTCCGTGTAAATGAGTTGGGTACTCTTCCTTAGTTTTGATCTTTTGACTGGAATAAATGATCTATCTTTAGATTCCCACACAACTTTATCACCAAACCACGCAATCAACCAGCAAACCACTTTTGTATCGTTAACCCGTTAAGTCGACGACGATGCGTTGTGTCGTTAATGTACGACTAAGCCTCGATATTTGCGCCTTTCAGCTACACAAATTAACCTCCACATCGATAGAATTTTAAAGTGCTTAACATTTTTGCATGGCAGCAACCATTTTTGCCAACTGCTTCCAACTTTTAAATGCCAATGGTTCTTAACATGCGCAGAGTGCACACACACCTTCTGTTTTTCGCCATTGTCTGAAATGTCAAGACGGCGTATCTCACTACCAACAGACCGGGAGATGGTAAGGAAACGAAGAAACCACAAATTCCAAGAGTATCATTCTCACCGCTCGTGGCGGTATTCGAACCCTGAACATTTTGTCAAGAGGTGGACTCATACCTTAAGACCACCCAATCCCCTACTAGCTCACTGATGCTCTCTTAAGTAGAATTAGACAACATCGAAGAATATACAAGTAGTTAATGAATAGCTAAATATACTTCAAGACTAAAACTGAAATAAGAGAACTGGCAAAACATTCGAAAATATAATCTTCTTCTTCTGCGATCATGACTCTTTCAGAGTAGGGGGTTAAGGCAAAGAAATGCAAATGAATGCATAAAAATGCGAAGCTGCAGTAAAGCTGAATTGTGAGGGAAAATTGAAAAAAAATAGAAAAAAAGGTATGGTGAAAGCTCTACGATGTTAGTAGACGACACTCTTTCAGAGCAGGATTCCGGACTCTCTCATGAAGTCAGCTGTCTGTTTAAGTGATTCGGTTGCCCCGTATAGTTTCTCTTCCAGGAAGGTGGGTGTGATCCACATTGTACTTCTCAGGTCTGTGTACCGGGGGCAATCCTGTAGACATGTTTAAAATATCATCTATGATCAAGAGAAGAAGGTTATCATATGTAGGATATACGATGAGAAGAGACAACACGAGAATCTCAAAGCAAGCTCTCAGATAGGAACAAGAGGATGAAGAAACCAGAGGCTGACCTAGAGAAACTCTAAAAAGAACACTGAGGCGAGAAGCAACAGCTGTAAGCATATTTTCTATTACGAGCCATGTGGCAAGATATAAAACGGGTCCTGCGCAGGGTCTGACGCTCGGTAACAAAGATCGTGGGACATGTAGCCTAGACTTTCTGCCATATGGGCTGTCTCCTCCTCGAAAGAACAATAATAGATCAAAGTAAGCAAACTTCTAGAAGCGGGGAAATATAGACAACTAACCCTGCGCAAACTTATAGAAGCGGGGAAATATAGACAACTAACCCTGCGCAAACTTCTAGAAGCGGGGAAATATAGACAACTAACCCTGCGCAAACTTATAGAAGCGGGGAAATATAGACAACTAACCCTGCGCAAACTTCTAGAAGCGGGGAAATATAGACAACTAACCCTGCGCAAACTTCTAGAAGCGGGGAAATATAGACAACTAACCCTGCGCAAACTTACTCACAGCACACTCCCGTCTCTAGCTGAGTAAATATTAACTTAATCGATTATTATTGAATTAATTCCCATGGGAGATTAGATAGAAAATAGCTATCTTGGTGGAAAAATAACTGGTGGAACGAAAAATAGAAATGATGACACGCTTCTAGAATTTGGTACAGAATTAGGTACATTTTTAAAAACAAAACATAAATTTCAACACCAAAAGAAAGAGAATTGACTTAGCTACAGATACTCATTTGCTGATAAGATAATGATAGACTTGTACAATAATGTTAGAAGTTTGGTTCGGTCTTTGGTTGGTGTCCACCTTGTTTGTTTTAGCGCTTGTCTTATGTGTTTTATTTGGTTGATGTCTTTTTGTTTCCTGGGTACGGAGGTAAGGCGCCTGGCAGGAACAGAGCTGGAAGCAGTCAGCGACTCACAGCTGATGGTTTACATCAGGATCGGTGAACCAGAACCATCCAGAGCCTCTAGAAATAGACAAACCAAACTAGTCTGACCAAGCGAGTAGAGATAAAAAAGAAGGCAACTTGGTGCTAAAAGTGTTGTGCTGAGGGCTGATGTGTTGGGCCGAAAGGTGCAAATACCACAGTTATACTGCAAACACAACGCATGTACGCCCATTTAACGTCTTTTTAATGACGGATTACGAAGAGTAAAAAAAGTAAAGGGCCCCCGTCACCCCAAGTGGCGTATAGGGAATATGGTGTTAGTGAACATACATTTTCACAGACCTTCGGCACATGATTTTTGGGGTAATGTGGTCGGTATTTCGCTCGTGCCGCTTTACTTTCCCATAAAAAAATCCGGTACTCGTTTAAGGTTGGGTGAACCCGGAAGCCGTCAGTTGGGATCGAACCCTACCTCTTGGGATTACGAAGAGGTCAATCAATTCTTTTAGTAGTCATCGCGTGAACGACATACGACGTCATACAACGCCATACAGAAAGAAACAGTTTCATAGGTGCTTTACGTGGCAGCATCGGGGATTACAAGTTCGATGAGAAGTATTATCGCTAGTGAAATGGTTGAACAATGAAACAAATTAAGAGAGGTATGGTATTTAGAAACATATGATAACACTATATATTACCCTTACGTCTAGCATGCCTGAAGAGACCATTTACCCTAATGGTGACATAAAGCAGGGGTATTTCCGTATAATAAAACAACCCGGCATATATTGAGAAGGGGCAAGAGAGTTTCAAAATATGCTCTTAAATGGGAATTATCAAAATAAAGTAAAAAGAAGAAGCCATAGAGAGACTGAGAAGTACACTGATAAGAGATGCAAGGTTGGAAGGCATAGACTGAATTGATAAGGTCGAACATCACGTCAAGAATTGAGACTGATGACAAAAAAAACACAGCGAGCCTATGCGACGTCTAGCGGGGCGGGAAGGATCAAGAACACAAATAAGATCAAGAACAAGAGTAGGTCTCAAATAGAACAGACAAAAATAGACAACAAAACAAAATAAAAAAGGAAATGAGGGCCAAATAAAGAGAACTTGCCAAAAAAAAACTGAAAGCTGACAATTTTTCTAAAGTAAAAAGAATTGACTAAAAGGTGTGTCATAAAAAAGATCCGCAAAAAGAATCAAAACATTGTATGCTACAAATGGAAGGAAGATAGTCGAAAGTGAATTAACTTCTCGCAGGTAGAGCACGGAAGTAGGTTTCTAGTGAGACATGAACATTGAAGATAACCATAACACAAGGGGTCTGGCACGAGACAATAAAGAGTACACATAATGATAAAAGGAAGCCGCAATAGGAATTATTATTTAATAAAGAAAGGTTAGACAGAGCAGGGAAGAAATCGATTAATTCAAGACACAATGTTAAAGAAACAATCATTAATATATTTTGGATAATGAAAAAAGAAGTGCAATGAAGATATTAAAATAAGACTTAAACACTAACAAGAACTTGTTTCTAAACACCATTCTGGAAAGGAAATTAAAATACTATGGCCATGTCAAAAGACACAGCGGGCTGGGGAAAAACAATAATGGAAGGCATGGTTTCTGGGCGACGCATCAGGGGCAGACCAAGAAGAAGGTGGTTTCAGGACATCAAGGAGATCTTGAACATGACAACAAAAGGAATGGAAATCTTGCTAGAAATAAAGATTTTTTTCAGACGGGCAGAGGTGAATGCAACATTATGTAAAGAACATGTGACGCGGTGATGAAAGAAAGGCTAAAAGTTACTTAATGGTCACACACATAATTAAAACAGTCTTTGAAAAAGTCAGAGAAATCATGAAAGTCCAAAAAATTTAGAATTATCAGGAAAGATGCGACAGTAAATAGTCACACGCAGAGAGAGAGAGAGAGAGAGAGAGAGAGAGAGAGAGAGAGAGAGAGAGAGAGAGAGAGAGAGAGAGAGAGAGAGAGAGAGAGAGAGAGAGAGAGAGAGAGAGAGAGAGGTGTACGAGGGACCCATCCTCGAATACCAATTACCATCGGTCCAGGACTTGACTATTTAATATTCTTTGTAGAAGTCTCAGAGTTGTCTCCCATGTGTTAACGTTTAATTGTGCGCAACTAACTTTGCTCAAACTCCCAGGAAATCGAACTGAAACTATCAGAACTATACTGAATATAGTGTGTGCTGTTTGAAGGATCGATAGAGGGTGATGATCACCTTCCTGAAACACTATTTCCAGGCGTTAAATGGCGGGTCTGGCTCTAGAAATACAAGGGAAATAGAAGACAGATAAATAGTGTCAGCCACAGCGCAAGTTTCGAGGAAAAATCACACGTATATACGAGCACAGACAATGCGACTAGATACGAGTAGACAATACGACTAGATGCGAATACAGACAATACAACTAGATGCGAGTACCGACCATATGATTAGCTCATCTTGTGTCATGATGTTCTGGACGAACGAGAGGAATTGTCAACCAACACAGAACTGGCACAATTAGCCGTTGTGTGCTGATTAAACATTTTAAAGAGAAGATCGGAGCACCTATGGGTGTGTCCGGAGTGTTGTGATGATGATTCTAATTGATAAAAAAATCAAACAGAAAATGATGTTGTTCCTACTCTTCAATCATGAAAAAAAAACAAAGAGTCAATATCGCGTGATCAAAAGATTTGAACACTGAAGAAGAAGAGGTTGTGGAGGTAATAACATCACAGAAGATTGCAAGAAAAAAATGATGAATGAGAAATGAAAGCGCTGATGGAGATCGCGGACCACAAAGAGAGAAAATACTGGATAACTTGGTGTCGTGGCATGGAAAACAGTCAAAACAGAACTCATACGATGCACTGTGGAAGGACATGATCGTCAACGCCAACCGGTACGGTACATGATGATGGTGATGGAGACAACTGAAAATGATGGTCAACGAGTAAAGAAAATTGAAGTGTATTGAATACCTGTTCTTTGATCGAGCTGTAGTGTATGAGAATAATTTTATATTACCTTCTGGTACTGCGAAGATCGTGCTCCATGCTGATATATTCCCGACTGATCACTAAGCGATTATAGTACTATTTGTAGTGATATGAAAAATACAATTGACTATAACACTCTCAAAGCTTGATTCAACATTGACAAAATATCAGGGAAAAACAAATTAAACATAAGAATAAAAAGTGGCAAACATAGAAAGCCGCTTTGTCTTCAAATAAACAGAAAATCGGCTTTTGCCGAGTCATTCATTATCTTCACGACTTTCTTGTTTTAAGCATCGAAATTCTGTCCTGGCATCGATCACTACTTGCTTGACCTCATTGGTTGGTTTGTTTCCAAGGGAACCACCGTGAAGTGGAGTAAGATCTTGTCCAGTTACAGTTCAGTCACCTATGAGTCACTCACCACTTTCAGCATATGAGTTATACTAAGCTATTAAGCTAAGCTGAGTGGCTGTGTACCAAGCGTTCGGCTTCTCGTGGCAAGGCGCAGTGCCATGGAGTACGGGTTCGATCCTGCTTCGGACCATATATTGTTCTTTGTTTTTTTCTGTTGTTGTTTATTTGTCATTTTTTCCAAGTGCTAACACATACCTTTTCCTTCTATTATTCCTTATACTAAGCTCGTTAGCCAGACATTCTCTTTCTAAACTCATCCTTTAGTGAAGTGTTGCACTTTATTATCAACACCAATAACGCTTTTTTCCGCGCCTTAATAGGCGTATGGGGAATATGGTGTTGCAGACCTTATTTATCCATAACTATAGCATGTTTTCGGAGCCGCGATAGCTCAATGGTTAGTGAACTGGACTACAAAGGACAAGAGGTAGGGTTCGAGCCCAACCGACGGCCTCTGGGTTCACCGAGCTTTAAATGGGTACCGGATTTTTTTTATCTGGGAAAGTGAAGCAGCACGGGCGTAATACCGACCACATTACCTCAAAAATCATGTGCTGAAGGTCTGTAAAATGTATGGTCACTAACACCATATTACCTATACGCTACTTGGCGTGACGGTGGTACTTTACTTTTTTTTTTACTTTTACAGCATGTTTTTGGGGTGATGTGGTCGGTATCACGCCAAACCGCCTTTACTTCCCAGAAAAATCTCTGGCACTCATTTTTTTTAGGCTGAGTGAACCTCGAACCCTTAACGAACAGAAAAAAAAATTATGCAACTTATGGGAATCGAACTCGCACCTTTCTGATCAGGAAGCGAGTACATCAATCAATCAATCAATCAATTAACCAATCAATGAGGCTCCATTTAGACAATTAAGTCTAGATATTCAATTCATCGATAGCAAGCATTTCGTTAACCTTTTTTCTATAGCTTTAGTTTCTGCAGCGCTCTTACAGAGCAGCACATAGTTGAAGTTACTTGCAGTTTTATCAGGCTAGCGAATATTTCAAAGTCCGTTTGTGGTCAGTTTTGACCTTCACGTCTGTGATTGTATGCTAAGACTGTTATACCTTTTTAATATGGATACTTTACTTGTTTTTCTCTACAACTATTGTTTTATCTGGTTACAGTATATAACATCATTTCTTCTTTTTTTTTATATTTTTCTTCCTCTTCTTTCTCTCCTTCTTCTCTTTTTGTTCTCCTTCGTTTTTTCTTCATTTCTTTTTCCTCCTTCCCAATCGTCGTTTCTTTGTTCTTCTCATTCTCCTTGTTGTCATTCTCCTTCTCCACCCTCTTCTCTTTCTCCACCCTCTTCTTCTTCTCCTCCTTGCTATTCTGGTTCCTCCTCTTCTTATTTTAATTCTTCTAACTTATATTTTGTTCTTCTTTTCTTTGTTTTTTCTCTTCATGTTTTTCTTCAGTCATGTTCATTTTCCCACGCTCACCAGATCAGATAGAAAGGCGAGCCTCCCTTTAGCCATTAGGCTGAAGGTCAACATAAGCACCCCATAGTTACTCTGCACATTGTCTATAATGGGGCTATAATTTATTTATTCAAAACCACTATGTATATTTGCAGACGACTTCGCACTTTTGAGCTCTACACGCGCTGATACTCAATTAAAAAAAATGGAAAACCGACTTCACATCTCTGATCAAAAAAGGCCTCCAGAAGAACATGACCAAAATGAAAGTCCTGATTTTACCAACATAGTCTCTAATATAACAATGACATTTTATCTATCGTAAAATGTCCAGAGATGGCGAAAAGGTATTATAAATCATGCATTTCATTAACACCAGATGCTTTCAACAAATTGAGAAACATCTGGAGATCCAAAGGACTCATTAAACGAACAAAACTTATATTGTTCAACTTCTGTGATACCAGTGATAACACAGTGTGAAAGTTGGAAATCCACCCAGCGTTAGGATTGAAAAATTTAATATCTTTGAAAACAAATGTCTACTTAGGATCCCAAACATGGGCTGGAAAGATTGCATTTCAAATGAACGGACGAAAATCGATACAAAAATACATTTTAAAGCTTTATAAGAAGGTGCTAGAAATCGGTCAAGTGCTTAGAATGAATGAAGAAAGACTTCCCCATAAAGAATTCACGCGGAAACTATCCGGTAAAAGAAAACAAGGGAGATCAAGAGAATCGCCACGCAGAATAATTACTAATGAAAACTCAACCATGGGATTAAGAAACAAGGAAAACCTGAAAGAACTAGCAGTAAGTCGTTAATCGTGGGGAACTATGACTTCCGTCCTGTGTGCCGTCTTCGTCCCGAAAGGAAATTGAATGAATGAATGAATGAACTAAATGTATATGAAGCAGATAAAATGAACATATAACGTAAGAGCACACAGTGGAAGACATTTATTTTACACCGTGCACCCGGCCATTATTGTTAGCCTCTATGTAAAATGCCCACAGTAGATCAAAGAAAACAATCACATATTTCGAGAAGGCAAAGAAAGTTAAGGAATTCATTTTGCGATTAGTGATACAAAAACAGTGGGAAAATTAATATGAAAATAGAGTGCATGAAATGTTAAAAACATTAACATGCCACCGTGCTGTTTCGTCTTTTTGTCTTTGCTATTTAGTAATGTCAAAAACAAAAAAAATGTAAAGTAAAGAGCCTCGTCACGCTAACTGGCGTATAGGAAATGTGGTGTTAATGACCATATTTTTTTCACAGACCTTCAGCACATGATTTTTGTGATAATGTGATCGGTATTACGCCCGTGCTGCTTTACTTTCCCAGAAAAAAATCCGGTACCCATTTAAGGCTGGGTGAACCCGGAAGCCGTCGGTTGGGATCGAACCCTACCCCTTGTCCTTTGTAGTCCAGTTCACTAACCACTGAGCTATCGCGGCTCCATTTAGTAATGTATTAGGAATATATTAGGTAGAAACAATCATCATTTTTTGGCCATGTAATGAGAAGGGAACAGCTGGAATATATTTAACAACTGGAAAAATCGAGGGACGAAGAGATAGAGGGAAGCAAAGAGAAAAGGTAACAGACAGCTTAAGAGAATGGCTTAGCAGAAGGTCAACAACAGAAATGATAAATAACTGTCGAGATCGAAAGTTGTGGAGAGACATGATCACCAACGCCAGTAGCACGGTACTTGATGATGATGATTTAGTCATGCCAACAAAAGAAATCTATGAAAACATGTTGCTGTATTTGACAGGTCTTCAGGGCTTGTAAACAGCTTACTTTTGACGTGAATGTCTGTCTGCCACTGTTTAGTCTGTAATTTGTCAATTAATGCGGCAGTCCTACAATATGTTCCGCTGTTTGTGTGCCCGCATTTATACACTCGTCACGTTGGATCATCATTATGTGCCATACCGATTGGCGTAGGCGATCATGTGCTTCCATAATTCTCTGTCCACAGTCAATTGTGTTGTTGACTGTATATCGTGCGACGACACCAAGCATATTTAGTATCTTCTCTTTCTGTCGTCAGCTATCTTATCTTTTTATGTATGTTGCCACTTGTAACCAAGTATTCCACATTTCCGCTTCTCAAGATATATATTAAAAAAAAAAAAAAGTAAAGAGCCCCTGTCACGCCAAGTGGCGTATGGGGAATATGGTGTTAGTGACCCTATATTTTACAGACCCTCAGCACATGATTTTTGGGGTAATGTGGTCGGTATTACGCCCGTGCTGCTTTACTTTCCCAGAAAAAATCCGGTACCCATTTAAGGCTGGGTGAACCCGGAAGCCGTCGGTTGGGATCGAACCCTACCCCTTGTCCTTTGTAGTCCAGTTCACTAACCACTGAGCTATCGCGGCTCCCTTTTCAAGATATGCCTGAAAAAAAATACGACCGTTTCTTGTCGATGTTTTTTTAGGAGCTCTCTTTTTGTGGTGGCCTACTTTGAGAATTTTATCACTGGTCTCTTTTAACTGCCCCGAGTACTCTCAACATACTTCTGAGTGATCACATCTCTGATGCTCCCTGTCATATTTTCATTTACTTGCCAACTGTTCATGATTCACATCCAGAGGTCTGAATTGGCTCGATACAGCACCGATGAACTCTCTTTCTCACTTATATTGACATAGACTTTTATTGCACGTTAAATAGGCATTCATTGTACCATCGGGAGCCGCGATAGCTCAATGGTTAGTGAACTGGACTACAAAGGACAAGAGGTAGGGTTCGATGCCAACCGATGGCTTCCGGTTCACCTAGCCCATAATGTGTACCGGATTTTTTTTCTGGGAAAGTAAAGCGGCACGGGCGTAATACCGACCACATTACCCCAAAAATCATGTTCCGAAAGTCTGTAAAATGTATGGTCACTAACACCATATTCCCTATACGCCACTTAGCGTGACGGGGGTATTATAGAAAAAAAATGGTACCATCAGTGTAATAGCATGTTTCATGGGTCACCCCTTATTCTGGTACCTCTGACTTCATCAACTGTTCTATAGGTAGAGTGTGCATATGCGTGCACCTCCATCTTTCTGACCGGTGAGTTTGACTTCACCTTTAACCCACTTGCTGCTCCATATTGCTTCTTACTGGGACTTAATCTAATCCGTTGGCAAGATTGATCTTTATAACAGTGTCACTTGCGTACATGATTTGTCTTTTAATGAGTTAATGGCATCTCTGATATCTCCACCAGGAAGGGAAGTTTAACATTGTTCTGAAATTTGGGTGTAAGAAAATCTGTTCAATTCAGAGTTAGGGAATAGATGCAAGTAGGTATTTGTCAAAAGTTACAAGCTTTACCTACCTAGGCAGCATGTTCCAGAGATGGAGACAGAACAGCATAAATCATGACACGCTTTGAACAAGCATAAAATGCTTTCAACAAACTGACGAACTTCTGAAGACCCGACGTTCTCAGTAAACGAACAAAACCTAGTTAGTTCAACTCCTGTGTGATAAAAGGGCTAACATATGAATGTGAAAGTTGGGAATCCACACAGACTTTAGATATGAAATTAAACGCATTTGAAAACAGTTTCCGTAGGATCTCAAACATAAGCTGGAAAGAATACATTTCAAACGAACTGATAAGAGACGAATCTGAACAAGAATACATGTCTAGCTTTATAAGATGAAGGAATGAAAATAAATCAGTCATAGGTTGAAAATGAATGATGAAATACTTCCCAGTCAGGCATTCATGTGGAAACCATCTGGTAAAAGAAACCAGGAGAGACCAAGAGAATCGCTACGTTAAACGATTACTAGGAAAGACTCAACCATGGAACTAAGAAACAACCTAGAACTACATGAACTAGCAGCAAATCGTCAGTGGAAGAAAACTATGACTTCCACCCTATGTGCCGTCTTTGGACAAAAAGGAAAATGAACGAATGAATGAATATATTTGTGACTATCTCGATTTATTACGCTGCTGCTATATATTGTTATGAAATCAAATTGTGACTATCTCCATTTATTACGCTGCTGCTATATATTGTTATGAAATCATTTTGTGACTATTTCCATTTATTACGCTGCTGCTATATATTGTTATGGAATCATTTTGTGACTATCTCCATTTATTACGCTGCTGCTATATATTGTTATGAAATCATTTTGTGATTATCTCCATTTATTACGCTGCTGCTTTTATATTGTTATGTAATCAATCTGTTGTTAGTGCTTCATTATATAATCCTAGTACCAAATCAATAAATGAACTCAAATAAAATAAATACAAAATATTGAACCAGTACATCACCATCTTTACATCTCCGCGGTTAGGTTCTATGGGGAGCCATTTCGCTGTCTCTTGTTGGGGTTGTGCATGTCGTCATAGGATCTGCAGTTGATCTCTTGATGTTGTCAGTTCCCTTTAATATTTGCCTGCCTCTGCCTCTTTTACCATGCATTTTTGTTTCCATGATGTCTTTTAGTAAGTTATTGTCTCTTTATGTGTCTGAAAATAAAATAATTTATTTGTCCTGTTTGAATTGTGTTTAATAGTATTCTTCATTTTCATGTGTTTAAATAATGTATTGCTTTCCTCTCTGTCGCTGCGAAGTTGTTTCCTTTCTTCTATAAATCTTCATTATAAAGACCTCCAATTTTATTCTTTGTTTTTTATTTGACCCATATCATTCACAAAACACGTATGTTGGGATTATTATTCTCTGGTGTCTTTTTTCTTTAATGCTAGTTTCTTGTTGTTACTTTTGCATTTTAGCTGCTGCCCATATTGTTTTATTCATTTCTTTTAAACTGCTGGAATGTGTACATAGTTTCAATCAATGTAGAGAATATGTACATCATTTCAATTAATTTAGAGAATGTGTACATCGTTTCAATCAATGTAGGGAATATGTACATCGTTTCAATCAATGTAGGGAATATCTACATCGTTTCAATCAATGTAGAGAATGTGTACATCGTTTCAATCAATGTAGAGAATGTGTACATCGTTTCAATCAATGTAGAGAATGTGTACATCGTTTCAAACAATGTAGAGAATGTGTACATCGTTTCAATCAATGTAGAGAATGTGTACATCGTCTCAATCAATGTAGAGAATGTGTACATCGTTTCAATAAATGTAGAGAATGTGTACATCGTTTCAATTAATGTAGAGAATGTGTACATCGTCTCAATCAATGTAGAGAATGTGTAAATCGTTTCAATCAATTTAGAGAATGTGTACATCGTTTCAATCAATGTAGAGAATTTGTACATCGTCTCAATCAATGTAGAGAATGTGTACATCGTCTCAATCAATGTAGAGAATGTGTACATCGTTTCAATCAATTTAGAGAATGTGTACATCGTCTCAATCAATGTAGAGAATGTGTAAATCGTTTCAATCAATGTAGAGAATGTGTACATCGTTTCAATTAATGTAGAGAATGTGTACATCGTTTCAATTAATGTAGAGAATGTGTACATCGTTTCAATTAATGTAGAGAATGTGTACATCGTTTCAATCAATTTAGAGAATGTGTACATCGTCTCAATCAATGTAGAGAATGTGTACATCGTTTCAATCAATTTAGAGAATGTGTACATCGTCTCAATCAATGTAGAGAATGTGTAAATCGTTTCAATCAATGTAGAGAATGTGTACATCGTTTCAATTAATGTAGAGAATGTGTGCATCGTTTCAATTAATGTAGAGAATGTGTGCATCGTTTCAATTAATGTAGAGAATGTGTACATCGTTTCAATTAATGTAGAGAATGTGTACATCGTTTCAATCAATGTAGAGAATATGTACATCGTTTCAATTAATGTAGAGAATGTGTACATCGTTTCAATCAATGTAGAGAATGTGTAAATCGTTTCAATTAATGTAGAGAATGTGTACATCGTTTCAATCATTGTAGAGAATATGTACATCGTTTCAATTAATGTAGAGAATGTGTACATCGTTTGCGAAACTTTCGTGATAATATTTGCCCCAAGTTAGGAATTTATCTAGAAACTACCAGAAGAATTGACGTCACGGCTATTTATTTTAATTAAAAAGTGACATTTAAATTGTAATATTAGAAAGAATCCAGCATTTGTAGATGAACATGTCCCTGTGTCCTGGGGCTAGTAGTACATTCCATATAACACTGACATTTTATTGAAGTGGTTTAAATTTGTGATACCACACACAAAATATTTGTTAAATTAAATGTTTATGGTTTAATGATATTTTAGTAGTTAATCTATCTATCTATTGTCCTTTCGAGCCGAAGACGGCACATAGGGCAGATTGCAATCTCAAAAACAGAAACATTGCGTGCCAAAGTGGCACAAATTGCAGAGATCACTGCTCTAAAATATATAGCGCTGTTTCCATAACAATACTTTTTACAATGACAGCTTGTCAAGCCATCGATCAACCTCCTTAGTCGCCTCTTATGACATGCCTGGAAGGTCACAGTGTCACTATTCTTTACGTCCCTCATAATGACGCCCCGGTAACACACATGAATTTAGTAGTTAATGATCTTAACAAAAAAAAAAAAAAAAAAACGTATTGAAGGATTGGCAAATCTGAGAACTTTTGGGGATGCAAAATTCAACTTTTGACCACAACAGTTTGTTAAATGTTAAGATACATCTTCTTTTAATTGCGCTGAATGTGTGATATGTAATGCTATCTTCACGGAAAGGCATGAATGAGGACACAACTAAAGTATCAGTGACAAACAACAGTGCGACATGCACATTCTGGAATGAAATCTAAAGAGAGACAACCATGACAGTGTAAACATGGACGCATTCGTGTCCCAGGATCGTTGCAATAGTTGGCCAATGCCCGAGGACCAAACGAGTGAGAGAAATATTGCTGCTCTCTTTCATTCACTGCCGTTTCCGCGTCGAAGGTTGGCTACCATGGAGTGCCATTCCGCTCTGTATATTGCATTGAAGGTGCAGATTGTTATAGGCTGACTCGTCCATCTTTTAATGTTACTCATCCATGTTAGTTTTGGTCTGGCCCTACCACCTTGTATTTTCCCTTCCAATATTACTTTTAGTAGGCTGCTGTGTCTTTTAACATGCCCCGATAATATCATTTGTCTTATTTTAATTGTGTTTAGTAGCTCTGTTTTCATTTTTAGTTGCTTTAAGACGTCATCGTTTGTTTTCATCATTTGTTTTCATTTATCTCCATCCAATTCTTCCTGTTCATCTATAAATATATTTGATGCTCTCCTACATAATGCCAAATTGTGTTAATTTGCATTTTGAATCACCACAAAGGACACGAGTATGCGGAGAAAAGAAAATATGTATCTAATTGTAATAACGAACAGGCAAAATGTTTCAAAGAGCAATATAAAGGATTAATTTTTCACTGTGATAAACTGTTGTGGTGATGTTCTGGTTGCGCGCGTCTCTGTGGGCCTGGATTCATTTAATCTTCTTCTCTTTTCCACTGGGGGCGTCGAGGGAGATTAAGTTCTGATTCTTGCTGTTCAGCCATAGCCATTAACATTTGATGCTGTTGTAGAGTTTCTCTGATGTTGTCACTACAATGTGCTTGTTCTCTCTCTCTCTCTCTCTCTCTCTCTCTCTCTCTCTCCTCTCTCTCTCTACATTCTTTTCTTATTTATATATGTGCCTTGTATGGTAGAACATTATTCGATATTCTATCAAGGTGGACAAACAATATTATCTGCTTTCTTTGTGTATAATTCAAAATTGGTTGATTTGCCAACTCTCACAGAGATGCGATTTCTCAGATGAATGTTGAAATTTCCCTACACAGTTAAAAGATCAATAGGGACATACTCATAGAGGCCAACACAAACAGGGAGCTTCTAAAAAAACATAAGAAAGAAAACAATCAACAGTTTTCAGGCACATTATAAAGGAAGAGGAAAGTTGGAATATTTATTACAACTGACAAAATACAAGGAAAGAGAGATCGCGGACGATAAAGAGGGAAATAGTAGATATTATAGATAGTTTGGTCTCATGACATGGAAAACAGTCAACAACAGACTTTATACGATGCACTGTAGATAGAAAATTGTGGATTGACATGGTCGCATACGCCTACCTAAATGACACATAATGATGATGTCAACTCTTTCTCGTTTAAATCTCCCTTCTGATTGTGCTCTCTGGTCACTCCTACAACCTCCCCTAAACATCTAATTTCTGTGGGGATAACCTTTCTTTCTTGACACGTGAGTGTTTGGCACTGGTAACATAGAGTTAAGAACAATCTTTTGTGTACGATGCATCTTCGTGTTTATTATTAGGGAATCATATGAGGAAGAGGTATGTATTACAGCACTCGGAAAAAATTACAAATAAACAACAACAACAGAAAAAAAACAAATGAACCACATATGGTCCGAAGCAGAATCGAACCCGTACTCCCTGGCACTGCGCCTGTCACAAGAAGTCGAACGCTAGGGAACACTGCGACTGAGCTAACCTGAATGCTGTAATACATACCTCTTCCTCCTATGATTCCCTGAATTATCGTCTCTGAAGTTTCCCTGTTTAATAAAAATTCATTTATTATTATTTGTCGCCTTTATCTTGTGTTCATTTCATAGAAGAGAGGAGGTTTTGTGTTTTAGTTTAACCCAATATTAGAAAAGTAGCATCCCAGTCTTTTTCCTCTGGGGAAAGTAGTCTGATCTGGCGTAGTATTGACCACAGTAACCATAAGTGTCTCCGGTCACTTGAAAATTATGGTCATAAACATCATACATTGAATACGTCACAGGTCGTGACGTGTACCCTTTCTTCTTTTTCTTCTTCTTTGCTTCTTTTCATCATCATCTTTCATCCTCTTCATATTCCTCTTCTATATGTTCCTTCCTTCCTTCCTTCCTCTCTCTCTCTCCTTCTTCGTCCACTTCTTCATCTTCTTTTTCATTCGTTCTTCCTCATTTTGTTCTTTTTCTTCCCTTCTCCACCTCCCCCTCTCTACTCCTTCCCCTTTCTATCAAGAACATTAATGGATCTCCCCCCCCCCCCCAATAAGTTGGCCCCTGGCAGCCTCGTTTGATCACAGACAAGGTACAATAGAAGAAATAACAAAAGTATAAGATGTGGATGCTCCCTGCACTGAACAATCAAGAAGCTTCAAAGAGAAGCATCAAAGACACATTTCTCATTGTCTGTCGCCTAATAGTTGTTTAATCCACACACGAGAAAGCAGAACTAATTAGTTGGAATCGTCGACATAAACAACCATCTTCTTATCACATCATCGTTTATAGATATTATTGTCAACTTGGTCCTTATCGATTCCACGGATGCTTGTCCTCGGCCTGAAGCGATATTCAAGTTAACTTATCTCAGTCATATCAATTATGTTGAACACGAATATAGACATCGATATCGCCCACCTTTTCTCGTCCTAAACAATTAAATACCAGCTTCAGTGCTAAGTCGATGCATATTTATTATAGCACATACTAAAAATGGTACACTTTCACCTGTAGAACAACACCATTTTATTTAAAGCACCAAAAATTGTAATTTTTTTTTGCGTCAAATGTTAATGGTGTAGCAGAATCGCGAGATCTTCTTTGAGAATTATAATAGGAAATGTTATGTTTTCACTGGGAGAAATTATTTGCTCTAACGCACAGAGCCATGACAAAGATCTGGCGTGAGATGTATCGATCCTACAGCAAAGAAACTACTAGATCTTACCAGCAGCTGCTTATTAAGTCGCATTGTTTGTGTCGTTTGTTGTGTTCATGTTTTCTTTTATGATCTGTAATCAGAATGGAATTAATGTCATCGTGGACTTTAAAACACTGAAAACATTTGCGGTCCCTAATTTCTGAAACAAAATCTCTCCAGGAAATTGAAAACAGTTTTGTATTGACAAAGTGGCTTCTTTATTACCTCAAGAAATGTGTGGTTTTGGGGAGCACACAGAAGCAGAAAGTAGTCAGTACAGAAATACAATGTTTGAGGAGGACGAATCGAGTCAGCTGAGGGGAAATTATTTTTATCCTCAAGGACGAGAACGCTTGTCAGTCATCATCATCATCATCATCATCATCATCATCATCATCATCATCATCATCATCATCATCATCATCATCATCATCATCAAGTACCGGGCCTACTGGCGTAGGTGATCATGTCTCTCCACAACTTTCGATCTCGGCAGCAATTTATCATTTAGAAGTTGACCTTCTGCCAAGCCATTCTCTTAAGCTGTCTGTTATTTTTTCACTTTGTTTCCCTTTATCTCTTCGTCCCTCAATTTTTCCGGTTGTTAAAATATATTCCAGTTGTTCTCTTCTCATTACATGGCCAAAAAATGATGATTGTTTTTTCCTAATATTGGAAATTAGCTCTCTTTTTGCTTTGACCTCTCTCAGAACATTTTCATTACTCTTCTTAGCTGTCCATGATATTCTCAACATTTTTCTGTATAACCACATTTCTACAGACTCCAGTGATTTTCTTGTCTGTTGTCCTATTGTCCATGATTCGCATCCATATGTTAAGACTGGCTGTACATAACATTTAAGAACTCTGTTTCTTGTTTCTATTGTCAAAAAATGTATTGCATAGTATCTTCCTAATTTTTTGGAAAGCTGCTTTTGCCTGAGCCATTCTGTATCTCACCTCTTTTGTACATCTTCCGTCTGAGGTTAGCAAAGTTCCCAAATATTTAAATTCATTTACCTGTTTTAATATTGTTCCACTTGTCTTTATTTTGCACTGAGGTGATGTCTTTTTCTTTGTTGTTACCATTACCTCTGTCTTTTTGCTATTAAAGCTGAGTCCTTTATCTTTGCTTTCTTTCACTATAATGTCCAACATTTCATGTAGCTCATTTTCACTCTTAGCGGTTAAGCTTGTCAGTACAAGGGCAAAAAGCGGTCAGTGACTCATAGCTAACTCTTTGTGCAACAATCAATTACTCAGAACTATCCATATTGTAGTCCAACTAACCCGGTATTAGTAGCAATAGACTCACCAGTCTGATATAGTGTGTAAAGGTTGAGAAGGAAAACAAGCTGGTACTTTAAAATGTCATGCTAAAGTCGGATTATTGGGCCGAAAGGCGAAAAATAACACGGTTTCTTTAAAACTTTCCGTACGGAAGCTTTTTAAGAGACAAAATGTTTCATGATTTTAAGAATCAATTTACATATTTATATTTATCTAAAATATAACATATTATATATGCATTTTTAGATAATTGAACAAGGCATTAGATTTCACCAATACCAAGATGATACAGGACATGTAAAAAGAATATAGTTTGATGGAAGATCATGAGTCAGTATGCAGCGAAACGTTCGCAGCCGAAATGGGAAAGACGCACAGTGCGTCGAAACGTACGGAAAGAGTTAAACGTCACCGCAAATCACCGAAATCCACTCAGTGTTGTTTTGGGGACTGGGGATGATGATGAGTAATCATTGCAGACCGCAAGGAGGGTAAGGACCTCATGAACAACAACATCATCATCATCATCAAGTACAGGGCCTGCTGGCGTAGATGATCATGTCTCTTCACAACTTTCGATCTCGACAGTTATTTATCATTTCTGTTGTTGACCTTCTGCCAAGCCATTCTCTTAGCTGTCTGGTATTTTTTCTCTTTGCTTTCCTCTATCTCTTCGTCTTTCAATTTGTCCAGTTTTTACAATGTATTTTAGTTTTCCTCTTCTCATTACATGGCCAAAAAATGATGATTGTTTCTTCCTGATATTGGAAATGAGCTCTCTTTTTGCTTTGACCTCTTTAAGAACATTTTCATTACTCTTCTTAGCTGTCCGTGGTATTCTCAACATTCTTCTATAAAACCATATTTCTACAGACTCCAATGAACAACAGAAAAACAAAACTGGTCATGAACAACAGAAAAACAAAACTGGTCATGAACAACAGAAAAACAAAACTTCTCATGAACAACAGAAAAACAAAAACTGATGTCTCTCTCTCTAGAATCAAATCAACGTAGAAGCGCTGGGAAGCTTGTGAAGCAATTGTCACGGTCGCAAAATTTATAGTGGCGTAATTCTTGTGGTAATTAAAAGAAAAGTGAAGTAGTAATAATATAGGAAAAGAAAAAAAACTAGTTAGGACTTCGCCTTGCTTTGTCCAGGGCAATGACAGCATTAATATATGCCTTGGTCCGGGCACTGACAGACCTCATATACATGCCTCGTCCCGGGCACTAAAAGACCTCAGATACTTGCCTTGTCCCGGGCACTGGCAGCCATCACATACTTGTTTTGTTCCGGGCACTGACAGCCTTACATACATGCCTTATCCCTGTCAGTGACAGCATTCATATACTTGCCTTGACCCAGGCATTGATAGCCCTCCTATATTTGACTTGACCTGGGCACTGACAGTCTTCACACACTTGCCTTGTTCCGGGCACTGACCGTCCGTACATGCTTACCTTGTCCCCCGAGCACAGACATACATGCCTTGTTCAGCGAGCACTGACACCACTCACATATTTGCTTTGTCCCACGAATACTGGCAACCCTCATACTTATCTTGTCCCGGAAACTGGCAGCCCTCACATACTTGCCTTGGCCCACGAGCATTGGTAGCCCACATACTTGCCATGACCCGGACCCTGGCAGCCCACATATATGCCTTGATCCGGACACTGACAGGACACATACTTACCTTGACTCGAACACTGGCAGCCCACATATAATATGCCTTAACCTGGACACTTGCAGCACACATACTTTCCTTAACCCGGACAATGGTAGTCCACATACTTGCCTTCTCTCAGACCACCGATAGCCCACATACTAGCTTTGTCCTCAAGGATTAGCAGTGCACAAATTTACTATCCGTCAAACCACTGGTAGCCCATATACTTGCCTTGTCTCGGACACTGTTAGCCTATATACTTGCTTTGACCTGAGCACTGATCGCCGATACACTTACCTTGCCCTGGACACTAGTAGCCCACATGCATGCCTTGCACCGGACACTGATGGCCTACATACTTGCTTTGTAACCTGCACAGATAGCCCACATACTTGCCTTGTCCCGAGCACTGGTAGCCCACATACATGCTTTGTACGGGACACTGGTAGCCCACATATTAGCCTTGTCCCGAGCACTGGTTGACCACATACTTGCCATGTCCCGGACAATGGTAGCCCAATTACTTGCCTTGTCCCAGGCACTGACAGCTCACATGCTTGCCTTGTCCCGAGCACTGGTTGACCCCATATTTGCCTTGTCCCGAGCAATGGTTGACCACATGCTTACTTTGTCCCCAGGACACTGACAGCCCCTTTACCTACCTCGTCCCCTGGACACTGACAGCCCACGTACTTACCTTGTCCCCAGGACACTGACAGTCCACATTCTTATTATGTCCCCTGGTCACTGACAGCTCACATATTTGCCTTGTCCCCAGGACACTGACAGCCCACATCCTTACCTTGTCCCCTGGACACTGACAGCTCACATACTTGCCTTGTCCACAGGACACTGACAGCCCACATACTTACCTTGTCCCCAGGACTCTGACAGTCCACATACTTACCTTGTCCCCATGTCACTGACAGCTCACATACTTAACTTGTCCCCAGGACACTGACAGTCCACATACTTACCATGTCCCCAGGTCACTGACAGCTCACATACTTACCTTGTCACCAGGACACTGACAGCGCACATACTTGCTTTGTCCCGAGGACACTGACAGCACACATACTTACCTTGTCCCAAGGACACTGACAGTTCTCATGCTTACCTTGTTCAAAGGACACTGACAGTCAACATACTTACCTTGTCCGCAGGACACTGACAGTCCACATACTTACCTTGTTCCAAAGTCAGTGACAACTCACATACTTATCTTGTCCCTAGGACACCGAAAGCCCCGATACTTACCTTATCCCAAGGACACTGACAGCCCACATACTTGCCTTGTCTCAAGGACACTGACAGCCCAAATACTTACCTTGTCTCAAGGACACTGACAGTCCACTTACTTACCTTGTCCCGGACACTGACAACTCACATACTTGCCTTGTCCCCAGGACACTGACAGCTCACATACTTACCTTGTCCACAGGACACTGAGAGCCCCGATCCTTACCTTGTCCCAAGGACACTGACAGTCCACGTACTTACCTTGTCCCAAGGACACTGACAGCCCACATACTTACCTTGTCTCAAGGACACTGACAGCCCACATAGTTACCTTGTCCCCAGGACACTGAGAGCCCCGATACTTACCTTGTCCCAAGGACACTGACAGTCCACTTACTTACCTTGTCCCAAGGACACTGACAGCCCACATACTTACCTTGTCTCAAGGACACTGACAGCCCACATACTTACCTTGTCCCAAGGACACTGACAGCCCACATACTTACCTTGTCTCAAGGACACTGACAGTCCACTTACTTACCTTGTCCCGGACACTGACAACTCACATACTTGCCTTGTCCCCAGGACACTGACAGCTCACATACTTACCTTGTCCACAGGATATTGAGAGCCCACAAACTTATCTTGTCCCCAGGACACTGAGAGCCCCGATACTTACCTTGTCCCAAGGACACTGACAGCCCACGTACTTACCTTGTTCCCAGGACACCGACAGCCCACATACGTACCTTGTCCCCAGAACACTGACAGCCCACATACTTACTTTATCCCCAGGACACTGACAGCCCTCATACTTGCCTTGTCCTGAACACTGACAGCCCACATACTTGCCTTGCCCTGAACACTGATAGCCCACTTGCCTTGTCCCGAACACTGACAGCCCACTTACTTGCCTATTCCCGAACACTGGCAGCCTAATTACTTGCCTTGTCCTGAACACTGACAGCCCCCATATTTGCCTTGTCCTGATCACTGACAGCCCACATACTTGCCTTGCCCCGAACACTGACAGCACACTTACTTGCCTTGTCACGAACAATGACAGCCCACATATTTGCCTTGTCCTGATCACTGACAGCCCACATATTAGCCTTGTCCCAGACACTGACATCCCACTTACTTGCCTTGTCCCGAACACTGACCGCCCACATACTTGCCTTGTCCCGAACACTGACAGCCCACATACTTTCCTTGTACAGAACACTGACCGCCCACATACTTGCCTTGTCCCGAACATTGACAGCCCACATACTTGCCTTGTCCCGAACACTGACAGCTGACATACATGCTTTGTCCCGAACACTGACAGCCCACATACTTGCCTTGTCCCGAACACTGACAGCCCACATATTTGCCTTGTCCCGGACACTGACAACTCACATACTTGCCTTGTCCCCAGGACACTGACAGCTCACATACTTGCCTTGTCCCCAGGACACTGACAGCTCACATACTTGCCTTGTCCCGAACACTGACAGCCCACATATTTGCCTTGTCCCGGACACTGAGAACTCACATACTTGCCTTGTCCCCAGGACACTGACAGCTCACATACTTGCCTTGTCCCCAGGACACTGACAGCTCACATACTTGCCTTGTCCCGAACACTGACAGCCCACATATTTGCCTTGTCCCGGACACTGAGAACTCACATACTTGCCTTGTCCCCAGGACACTGACAGCCCACATACTTACCTTGTCCCCAGGACACTGACAGCTCACATACTTACCTTGTCCCGGACACTGACAACTCACATACTTGCCTTGTCCCCAGGACACTGACAGCTCACATACTTACCTTGTCCCCAGGACACTGACAACTCACATACTTGCCTTGTCCCCAGGACACTGACAGCTCATATACTTGCCTTGTCCCGAACACTGACAGCCCACATATTTGCCTTGTCCCGGACACTGACAACTCACATACTTGCCTTGTCCCCAGGACACTGACAGCCCACATACTTGCCTTGTCTCGAACACTGACAGCCCACATATTTGCCTTGTCCCGGACACTGACAACTCACATACTTGCCTTGTCCCCAGGACACTGACAGCTCACATACTTACCTTGTACCCAGGACACTGACAGCCCACATACTTACCTTGTCCCGAACACTGACAGCTCACATACTTACCTTGTCCCCAGGACACTGACAGCCCACATACTTGCCTTGTCCCGAACACTGACAGCTGACATACTTGCCTTGTCCCGAACACTGACAGCCCACATACTTGCCTTGTCCCGGACACTGACAACTCACATACTTGCCTTGTCCCCAGGACACTGACAGCTCACATACTTACCTTGTCCCAAGGACACTGACAGCCCACAAACTTACCTTGTCCCCAGGACACTGATAGCCCCGATACTTACTTTGTCCCAAGGACACTGATAGCTCATTTACTTACCTTGTCCCCAGGACACTGATAGCTCATTTACTTACCTTGTCTCCTGGACACTGACAACTCACATACTTGCCTTGTCCCCAGGACACTGACAGCCCACAAACTTACCTTGTCCCCAGGACACTGAGAGCCCCGATACTTACCTTGTCCCCAGGACACTGACAGCCCACATACTTGCCTTGTCCCAAGGACACTAACAGTCCACATGCTTACCTTTTCGCGGGCACTGACAGCCCCGATACTTACCTTGTCCCAAGGACAATGACAGCCCACGTACTTACCTTGTTCCCAGGACACCGACAGCCCACATACGTACCTTGTCCCCAGAACACTGACAGCCCACATACTTACTTTGTCCCCAGGACACTGACAGCTCTCATACTTGCCTTGTCCTGAACACTGACAGCCCACATATTTGCCTTGTCCTGATCACTGACAGCCCACTTACTTGCCTTTTCCCGGTCACAGACATCCCACTTACTTACCTTGTCCCGAACACTGACAGCCTACATGCTTGCCTTGTCCCTGTCACTGACAGCCCTCATACTTGCCTTGTGCCCGAAGACTAGTAGACCACATAATTATTGCCTTTGCATCGGAACTATCAACCCACGCTACTCCAATGTCTGCATCCACTTGAATGGCAAATGCGATCGGCCTAATCCAGTCATATTTGTTCCCCTCTCTTGTTTATTGATTCACAGGAATGTCAAAATACTTGGGTAAAATATTCAAAGCTTATCTTTAAAATCCATAATCGATTCAGTCACAAAATGAGTCGGTAAGTTGTATGCATACAATTGTCTGTTGGAGAATTTTAAACTTTATTTAATTGCGGTAGTTTTCTACTTTCCTTGCTCATTTGCCTTTCAGCGTTGAGGGGCGATATAATTTGTGGTCTTTTGCTGTTTTGTTTGCCTCTGACAATACAATAATACTTACAACAACAAAAAAGACTAACAACAACAAAATTAGACTCACAACAACGAAAGTAGACTCACAACAACGAAAGTAGATTCACAACAACAAAAGTAGACTCACAACAACAAAAGTAGACTCACAACAACAAAACAAGACTCACAACAACAAAAGTAGACTCACAACAATTAAAGTAGACTCACAACAACGAAAGTAGACTCACAGCAACAAAAGTAGACTCACAACAACGAAAGTAGACTCACAACAACAAAACAAGACTCACAACAACAAAAGTAGACTCACAACAACAAAACAAGACTCACAACAACAAAAGTAGACTCACAACAACGAAAGTAGACTCACAGCAACGAAAGTAGACCCACAACAACAAAAGTAGACTCACAACAACAAAAGTAGACTCACAACAACGAAACAAGACTCACAGCAACAAAAGTAGACTCACAACAACAAAAGTAGACTCACAACAACGAAAGTAGACTCACAGCAACAAAAGTAGACTCACAACAACAAAACAAGACTCACAACAAGACGCAACAGTGAATCATAAGTGTTTATGATTTCTGTCTTCTGTATCAACTTCGGTCTAAGAGTAAGCGACTCAAGTTAGCAGCACTTTCTTATTGTACAACATTTTTTCCTATTTCATTTGATGTCTGCTCTGAATTTCTATTTAGGGACAAAATCTACATGACGTTTTATCTTGAGAACGTTAGAGAGTTCACAATCCCAAGTCCGATAATCACATCTATTCCAGCAAAATGATTTCAGGGTAAAACTGTGAACATAAAACATTGCTGACTAGTGCTGATGTTAACCTGGGAGCTTATTGAATATTTGACATGTGCTTCTGTTAATCTTTTAGGAAAACACATTTTTGATTGACAGCTCTTTTAATCTCTGGGCGCGTAAAATACACACAGACACAGGTACACACACTTACACTCGTGGCTTAACACTCGGCATGGGATTCTATTGAAGAAACTGACCCTGTCTGAATTTGATGCTCAAATTTTAGAAAGTTTGTTTTGATTAGTTTTGTTCCCTGAGAAACGATTTTTTCGAATTTAATTCTGATTTAGTTAGTATATTCATTGTAGTATAGCTTATTTATTTATTTTTTTAAAGAGCTCTAGTTGTTTATGTAGATGTAGTTCAATTCTCACAGAGTTGGCAGTTTTTTTTTTTTTAAATTATCAAGTGTGAAATAATGTTAATTTGCAAAATATGCTGCGACTACACTGGATATACTGCCAGCGGGGGATATACAGAAGACACAACCGAGGCAGCGGCTTCTCTAATATTTATTTCAGAATACATAACACACATTATATTTATTTCAGAATACATAACACACATTATATTTATTTCAGAATACATAACACACATTATATTTATTTCAGAATACATAACACACATTATATTTATTTCAGAATACATAACACACATTATATTTATTTCAGAATACATAACACACATTATATTTATTTCAGAATATATAACACACATTTTATTTATTTCAGAATACATAACACACATAATATTTATTTCAGAATACATAACACACATTATATTCATTTCAGAATACATAACACACATTATATTTATTTCAGAATACATAACACACATTATATTTCTTTCAGAATATATAACACACATTATATTTATTTCAGAATACATAACACACATTATATTTATTTCAGAATTCATAACACACATTATATTTATTTCAGAATACATAACACACATTATATTTATTTCAGAATACATAACACACATTATATTTATTTCAGAATACATAACACACATTATATTTATTTCAGAATACATAACACACACTTTATTTATTTCAGAATACATAACACACATTATATTTATTTCAGAATACATTACACACATTCCTGCTCATTGAGGTTAAAGTCAGTGCACAACCAGACACTACAATTTAATGTCGTGATGTAGCTCAATATTTTCGAGCCGTTACTAATAGATAGTTACTGATACAAAAAAAAAAAAAAGGAATTGAAGTCAACGGTCACAACATAAATAATTTATGATATACAGATGACACAGTCCTTAATAGCAGAGGCAGAGAATGAACAACAAGAAATGATAGACGTAATAGTAAAAGAAAGCAAAAAGAATGGTCTAAGTCTGAATAGTAAGAAAACAGAAGTAATGGTCATACCGAATCATCATCATCGTGCAGCATAAAAATAAACAGGACACATCTGAAACAAGTGCAATGTTTCAAATACTTGTGCACAATAATAACATCAGATGGGAGATGCACCACAGAAATAAAAAGCAGAATAGCTCAGGCAAAAATGACATTTCAGAAAAGAAAAATATCTTATGCAACAAATCTATGTCAGTAGAAGTGAGAAAGAGAGTTCATCGGTGCTATATAGAAGCAATTCTGACCTATGGAAGCCAATCATGGACATCATATTAACAAATGAAAAGACGACTAGAGGCCACAGAGATGGGATTTCTCAGAAGAATGTTGAAAGTTCCCTGGACAGCTAACAAGACCAATGAGGAAGTTCTCGAAGAGGCCAACACAAAAAGGGAACTCCAAAAACATCAGAAAGAAACAATCAACATTTTTTCGGACACATCATGAGAAAAGGAATTTTGGAATATTTGGTTACAACAGGCAAAATTTACGGAAAGAGAGATTGCGGGCGACAATGACAGAAAATACTAGGTAGCTTGGTGTCATGGCATGGAAAATAGTCAACAACAGAACTGATCCGATGCACTGTAGATAGATTATGGAAGGACATGATCGCCTACGCCAACTGGTATGGGACATGATGATGATGACTAATAGATAAGCTTCACTGTCTATGGAAATAAAACCTATTACAACCGTACAACGGTATATCGACCTCGCAATGTGTATGCCAACATGGTAGGCCATTTCAGTAATGACTCCCGGATTGTCATGATAAAAGCGGTTTAACTAATAAGTTGACTTGTTCGTAATATAGTTCGTGTATATGTCATTTTTATCGTAATATAGACTCATAAAGAGGCCAGTCTAACTATTTCCTCCTTAAAGCATTGTGTTGTGTCTTTATATAAAAAGCTTGAACAGACCTGCAAAATATTTTACCTAACAGCAAAACCATATTGTTTCATAACAGATAAAATAAATAACTGAGATAATGAGATGTAATTATAATTGTTATAATTTATGGAAATAAATGAATTGAGTTAACATTTGACATAACGTAAAATGCCATAATTTTTATGTCGGAAATTATCAGATTAAAGGTTAATCTAAAAGTTCTGGCCTCTTCAAGTTTCAAACTCACCGCCCGAAGTAGTGACTTTATTTAGGACCTCTACGACTACAACAGATCCTTGCAATAGTGGCAATCCGTGCAATAGCGACAGATTCTTGCAATAGATGCAGATTCTTGCAATAGAGGCAGATCCTTGCAAAAGAGGCAGATCCTTGCAAAAGAGACAGATTCTTGCAATAGAGACAGATTCTTGCAATAGAGACAGATTCTTGCAATAGAGACAGATTCTTGCAATAGAGACAGATTCTTGCAATAGAGGCAGATCCCTGAAATAGAGGCAGATCATTGCAATGGAGATAGATCTCTGCAATAGAGACATCTATACAATAGAGACATCCCTGCAATAGAGACACATCCCTGCAAAAGGGATAGATCCATGCAATAGAGAACCCTGAAACAGGTTTGGAACTGACCGTCCTACCTCATGAAGCTACGGCTTAGTAGAATGAAGTCACTGATGCTTCACTAGCAGCTCAGTGGTAATAGCATAATCACTAACGAAATTAGATGTGTTAGACGCATGGCAGGAAACAGTTTGGGGCATGTTAAAAGACACAACAGGCTACTAAAAGTAATATTGGAAGGGAAAATACAAGGTAAAAGAAGCAGAGGCAGACCAAGACTAACATGGACGAGTAACATCTAAAGATGGATAAGTCAACCTATGACAATATGCACCATCAAAGCAAAAGACAGAGTGGAATGGCGCTCTTTGGTTCTATAATATTAGAAATGATGAACTAAGAAAAAAAAGCTTGGAATAAATTCGCCTTTGGATACGAGAAAAAACAGTAGACATATTGGTTTGGTCACCTGATATGGCAGAAATATGAAAACAAAACGCAACAAGCCTTCAATAAACGTTGCGAGAATACCAGATCCAGCGGCAACTTAGAAACCGACCTATTGATGGAATAATAGAGACACTAGGGAACATAACAACAGCACGAGAAGACCGCAAACTATATCCCCACTCAACGCTGAAATGCAAATAAGTAAGGAAAGATGAAGAATAAGTCCCGTTAGCATGTTATGTGAAATCGCATTAACATTTGTATACCTATAAGACTCGTTTCTCATTTATATTCTCTTGTTTAAAACAATTTATGTTAGACATTATAGTGAAAGAAAGCAAAAATAAAGGACTCAGCCTTAATAGCAAAAAGACAGAAGTAATTGTAACAAAGAAAAAGACACAACTTCAGTGCAAAATAAAGACAAGTGGAACAATATTAAAGCAGGTAAATGAATTTAAATATTTGGGAACTTTGTTAACCTCAGACGAAAGATGTACAAAGAGGTGAGATGCAGAATGGCTCAGGCAAAAGCAGCTTTCCAAAAATTAGGAAGATACTATGCAATCCATTTTTGACAATCGAAACAAGAAAAAGAGTTCTTAAATGTTATGTAGTGTCAGTCTTGACATATGGATGTGAATCATGGACAATAGGACAACAGACAAGAAAATCACTGGAGTCTGTAGAAATGTGGTTTTACAGAAGAATATTAAGAATACCCTGGACAGTTAAGAAGAGTAATGAAAACGTTCTGAAAGAAGCCAAAGCAAAAAGAGAGCTAATATCCAATATCAGGAAGAAACAATCATCATTTTTTGGCCATGTAATGAGAAGAGAACAGCTGGAATATATTGTAACAACTAGGAAAATTGAAGGACGAAGAGATAGAGGAAAGCAAAGCGAAAAAATGCAAAAACAGCTTAAGAGAATGGCTTGGCAGAAGGTGAACAACAGAAATGATAAATAACTGTCGAGATCGAAAATTATGGATAGACATGATCACCTACGCCAGCAGGCCCGGTACTTGATGATGATGATTTAAAACAAAAATGCTTTTCTTTCACATTATTTGACTAATCTAACTGCAAGAGCTATTTACACAACGTCCGCTTAAACCGAGAATTTGAAGTATCGGATTCTATAAAAAGTGGAAGCCATCCATCATCAGTAGGGGACGAATTAAATCAGATAAAAGTTAAAACCTGATGCCTGATGCAATGTTTATAAGGAGATATTCCTGACATAGATACACGACGTAAATTGTATTGGCGATAAGGATGCTGGTAAAAAGAGAACAAAGTTTGGAAAAAAGCCGAAAACTTTCGGAAATAATCGACGATTCATAAATTGTATCTTCACATTAGAGGCATAACGGAGATGTTCAGAGCAGCAGAAGATAAATCAAAATAAATGTGATTGTTTCATAAAAAGTGTTAGAAATAGTGGGAACTTGTGGAAATAAAGTCTTGCACAAAATTTATATGCAGAGTCGTTCAAGATTCGAGGTAGCTAGTCATCTGGGGGTGCGTCATGAGTTTCTCAAAATTCTTCATCGATCAGTCGCTTGATTGTTGTTGACTTGGTAATGAGACAGACTCACTTGAATATTCCTGAAGGTATAGGGTGGACAATATAATTCTTACAGAAAGACAGATTTCCTGGTCAGAATGAACCCTTACTAATCACCATCAAGGGCGTTCTTCTCGAGAATGCATGGAAAAAGACCAAGAGGAAGACCCAGAAGAAGATGGATAGATGCAGTGACAGAGACATGTAACAACAAAGGGAAATCACTAAATCAGACAGTCCGAGCAGCTCAAGAACGACAAATGATATAACCACGACACCTTCTCGGTGCCTGTGAGAAAGAGAAAGATTGTGTAAAGGTAAAGTATGAGACCTGAATCGGCGTCTTAACACGCGAGTTTTCACTCATAATTGCTCGGCTGCCTATCCAGAAGTGATAGTTTGCCCCACGCGGTATCCAGAAGTGATCGGAGACTTCTGGATAGTGTCGCTTCAAGCATTGAAACTCACGATGCTAGGCGGCATTCCTCACTATACCAGAGTAATACCATGGTACCCATTTCTACCAGCGGCTGGGTCGACCGCAAGGGTATATTATTTCTAACCACGAGTACAATTCACACTGCTTCCAACGAGAATCGAACACAGGTTGTCCTAACGTAGCCCAGTGTTGTGGTTTTCCCAACCAGGCTACCGAGGCCTCCATTTGTATTGCATTGTGTATGTATCGTGACAACAACTCCAGCCAACGAAAACATTAAAAATTATATAAAAATACAAGGAATTGTACACAAACTATAGACAAGTTAGACTGAACTTAACATTTGCAAATGCGATTCTTAGGCCATGTTAAAAGACACAACAGCCTACTGAAAGTGATCCTGGAGGGGAAAATACAAGGTAAAAGAGGCAGAGGCAGACCAAGATTAACATGGACGAGTAACATCAAAAGATGGACAAATCAACCGATGACAACCTGCACCATCAAAGCAAGAGATAGAGCAAAATGGCGCTCCATGGTAGCCAACCTTCGTTGCGGAGACGGCACTCAATGATGATGAGACTGAACATAACATTTGTTAAAAATCGAAAATATGACGCAAAGATTTTAAAGAAATCATATAGTGGTCAAAATAGAATAGCAGGAATGACAATATTACCTGTACTGTATAGAAGATTGTGTGCGTACCGTGTTACTAGCTTGAGCCTACCATTGACTTAACAATTCTTTCTACTTCTTCCCTTGCTCATTTGCCCTTCAGCGACGGATGGAGATGCAGTATGCGGTCTGTTGCTCTTCTGTTTTTTCATCATTCATCATCACTGAGTGTCGTCTCCGCACCGAAGTTTGGCTACCATGTAGCGCAATTCCACTCTGTCACTTGCTTTAATGGAGCAGGTTGTCATAGGTTGACTTGTCCATCTTTTGATGCCACTCGTCCATGTTAGTCTTAGTCTGACACTGTCTCTTTTACCTTGTAGTTTCTTCCAAAGATTACCTATAGTAGGCTGTGGTGTCTTTTAACATATCTCCCAAAATTTGATTTGTCTTCTTCTAATTATGTTTAGTAGTTCTCTTTTCATTTTTAGTTGTTTTAAGATTACGTCATTCCCTTTTTTCGTATATTTTCTAGTGTTTTTATTGCTTCATCAAACCATCTTTTTTCGTTTTCGATCCTTCTGTCTGGTGTTGTGGCATCGTTTAGTGAAGGCTCGTTGTTTTGTGTTTTAGATCGTTCTGTCTTATGACGTGGTTACGCCATTTTGTCTATTTCTAAAGCCACGTGCAAAGGACAAGATATCCGGTTCGCTCCTGATCGGTGGCTTCCGGGTTCATCATCATTATCATCAAGTGCCATATCGGTTGGCGTAGGCGATCATGTCCTTCCACAATCTTCTATCTACAGTGCATCGGATCAGTTCTGTTGTTGACCGTTTCCCATGCCATGACAATAAGCTATCCAGTATTCTTTTTTCGTTGTCGTCCGCGATCTCTCGTTCCTCTTATTTTGCCTGTTGTAACCAAATATTCCAAAATTCCTCTTCTCATGATGTGTCCGAAAAAATGTTGATTGTTTCTTTCTGATGTTTTTTAAGAGCTGCCTTTTTGTGTTGGCCTCTTCGAGAACTGCTGTGGTTTATTTGGGCCTTTCGACCAAACCCATCCGACTTCAGCATGACTTTATTTAGTACCGGGTTGCCTTCCCTATATTATGGTTCAATGTTGGTGATATTTTCATAGAAGCTTGTCAATGCTGTCCTCGTGACGTCATTTATGAAGTCCACGACTGTTGTACTATCTAGAGCTGCCGTTAAAGCTACAAATCCGATTCCGTATTTGCAAGGAGCGATATGTTTGATAAGTGACGTGGGCTCATTGTTGTCGAATTTCTGTGACCTTCCCGCATCTCAAGAGACATTGATGACGTCCGCCCGATCCATTAGTTGACCGTCACCAACGCCGGCCCAGCTAGCCAACCTATCGGCACTTGTAGATGAGTCATTGAATTTCCGAACATGTCTATATGTGCTCAGATCCCCTCTTGAACAAGTCCGGCAACTTCCAGCGACTGACGACTCTAGTTCTGTGTTGGCTGATAAGCGCTCTTAAGCGCCCACTAAGCCTTTTGTTTCTGGATGTGCCTATCATTACGTCCATCTCTTTTACTGGAAGGAGACACGTCTACTGATGGTTGTTAAAGTCCTGTGCCCTTCCTGTATATCAGAGGGCATTGATGACGTCCACCCGATCCATTTGTTGATCTCCACCACCTCATCACAGCTAGCCAGCCTGTCCGCTCTTTCATTAGTTCCAGGAGCTGTTAGATCTCTGAATCATTGAAAGACAATCGGGGACAAGAGAGCCGAGTTACGTTCCTGCAAAAGCCGTATGTGTCGAGAAGTCGAGACCCTACCTGTATTGCATTGACAGTATGCCGTGGGCCATATTACCTTTTATTCTACCAGAGGCGTAGCAGTCGTTCCCAGCGTCCAGGGGTAAGACTAAGTATAGCACCCCTAGTCTGCTTATATTTATTTTCAATTACTAATCATTTTATCTTTCTGAAATTGTGCACACCTGAATATGACGTGCCTGGGGTAGCTGCCCTTTCAACTCCTCACCACGTAGCCCTGCTGTATTATATATTTCTTGCTATGCCCGCCAGTAAATAAATTGCGTAATTATCGCATGAGGAAATACTAGTCGATTTGAAGATGTCTTGCAACAACAACGAAACCTGCATCTCCTACCAGGGAGTCTAGTAACATATTGATCTTCGTTACTGTATCTGTAAACGTTACTAATTCCTTAATTCTATTCGATTATCCCATTCACACCACATCTGTTTTAATAATCGATTCATTGAAGAGGTTTGATATTATTGAGTAAATGTCTTATATCATCAGATAACCACGGTTTAAGTCTGGGCATGTCAATATTATATCGATATCATTGCAGGCATAAATCGCATCACACCGATTAGCGTATCTCTTGCGCATCCAAAGACCTTCCCCTCACATTGCCTCGTCCAAGATAGATTATAGCCGTTCACACTGTGCACGAGTCAGCTTGAGAATGTTAAACCCGTAATCAATCACAGACAGGATCTAGCTTCCACTTGTTTTGTTATATAGACCACATGATGTGTTTCCTTCGCCAGTGGATAAGCTATTTAGATACATTCGAAGCATGTGTGCTTCCTGATCATGATGGAGTCACGGTAATGAAGAAATACAATAAAGCTGATTTTGGTGGGGACTTTAGAGCTCTCGAAAGATGGAACGAATATCCTTCGACAATAAAACGTTAACGCTGAAGTTATTTTGTTGTTTTTGGTCAGAATTATTTTACTTGTTTTTGTGTTAAGTTGTCTAGTTACACGGTCTGTTCAACTCTTAATCTTAAAGCTTTTAATATCAATTAGAAAAGAAAGAAACTGTGGCGCAACGCTAATGTATAGTAAGTGCGGTTTTTTTCTTATTTGGAGATCACACTTTGATGTCAGGGACCACAAATGTCTGTCCAAAGTTCGTAAGTTTATTTTGTTGACAGTGAGGTGTTAACTCTGTTTTATTTTTTTTTTTACCGGAGATACTTTACTGAAGTATTGAAGAAAAGTTAATGATGTACTGAAGAAACGTTAATGATGCACTGAAGAAACGTTAATGATGTAACGAGGAAAAGTTAGTGATGTATCGAGGAAAAGTTAGTGATGTACCGAGGAAAAGTTAGTGATGTATCGAGGAAAAGTTAGTGATGTACCGAGGAAAAGTTAGTGATGTATCGAGAAAAAGTTAGTGATGTATCGAGGAAAAGTTAGTGATGTACCGAGGAAAAGTTAGTGATGTATCGAGAAAAAGTTAGTGATGTATCGAGGAAAAGTTAGTGATGTACCGAGGAAAAGTTAGTGATGTACCGAAGAAAAAGTTAGTGATGTACCGAAGAAAAGTTAGTGATGTACCGAGGAAAAGTTAGTGATGTACCGAGGAAAAGTTAGTGATGTATCGAGAAAATGTTAGTGATGTACCGAAGATAAGTTAGTGATGTACCGAGAAAAAATTAGTGAAGTACCGTGAAAAAGTTAGTGATGTACCGTAGAAAAAATTAGTGATATTTAATGTTTGTACCATTTATATTTTCAACATGACGTGATCCGGCGCTTTTGAAACCATGACAATCTGATCAACCCTGGTAATATTGACTCAAAAGCTAGTTATCAAACCTTTGTGCTATTCTTCTCTGCAAATGATTTTACAAAGATAATTATTTTCTGAAATTGTTTGAAATAATATTGTCGTCTTTTCTGCTTTAAATAATCTTACAAAAAAAGAAAGAATGATAATTTGTGTTCGTGAAAATCAGTGAAAAAAAACTCTAAAAGTATTAACAGATAATTTTTTTCCATAATAAAATTTTTGTTCAAAAGCACAAAGTAAACCATAATAACATTTAGTCATAAATTACTTCCGTTTCGGAATAGACAGATATCGGGGGTAAAACATATCATCTGAATAAACTGGTAAGTTTATTCTAGCAAAAAGACAGAAGTAATGGTAACAACAAAGAAAAAGACATCACCTCAGTGCAAAATAAAGACAAGTGGAACAATATTAAAACAGGTAAATGAATTTAAATATTTGGGAACTTTGTTAACCTCAGACGGAAGATGTACAAAAGAG
The DNA here is from genome assembly GCA_032433765.1 of Megaustenia siamemsis. Classification (NCBI taxonomy): domain Eukaryota; kingdom Metazoa; phylum Mollusca; class Gastropoda; order Stylommatophora; family Ariophantidae; genus Megaustenia; species Megaustenia siamemsis. The sequence goes on along the minus strand of JAVIAB010000059.1, from coordinate 40,173,202 downwards.
GTGAGATGCAGAATTGCTCAGGCAAAAGCGGATTTCCAAAAAATGAGGAAGATACTATGCAATCTATTTTTGACAATCGAAACAAGAAAAAGATGTCTTAAATGTTATGTAGAGTCAGTCTTAATATATGGATGTGAATCATGGACAATAGGACAACATACAAGGAAATCGCTGGAGACTGTAGAAATGTGGTTTTACAGAAGAATGTTGAGAATACCATGGACAGCTAAGAAGAGTAATGAAAAAGTTCTGAAAGAGGTCAAAGCAAAACGAGAGCTAATTTCCAATATTAGGAAGAAACAATCATCATTTTTTGGCCATGTAATGAGAAGAGAACAAGTGGAATATATTGTAACAACTGGGAAAATTGAGGGACGAATAGATAGAGGAAAGCAAAGCGAAAAAAATACCAGACAGCTTAAGAGAATGGCTTGGCAGAAGGTCAACAACAGAAATGATAAATAATTGTCGAGATCGAAAGTTGTGGAGAGACATGATCACCTACGTCAGTAGGCCCGGTACTTGATGATGATGATGATGGTAATTCTAAAGATCACATTCCTGGGTCTAAGAGCAAACGGCTCGCGTCGTCTTGTGACATCAACATCATTATCACAGCCTCTGCCATCTCGACAATCATCATTATAGCCACCATCATCCTCGACACCATTACTAAAATTATTCCCATCCTCACCATCATCATCATCACCTTCATGATCACCATTATTGTCGTCACCATCATCAAAAGCATCATCATTATCATCACTACCAATTTCACCTTAAACCCTCATCTATTTGCATAATTAAACATATGTTCATAAAATCCGTTGAGCACAAGAGGTGATAGGGGAGTCTCGATAGCTCAGTGGTTAGTGAACTGGACTACAAAGGACAAGAGGTAGGGTCGATTCGAACCGACGGCTTCCAGTTCACGCAGCATTTAATGGGTACCGGATTATTATTATTATTTTTTTTTTTTGGGGGGGGGGGGGAAGTAAAATGGCACGGGCGTAATACCGACCACATTACTCCAAAAATCATGTGCTGAAGGTCTGTAAAATTTATGGTCACTAACACTATATTCCCTATACGCCACTTGGCGGGACGGGGGGTACTTTACTTTTTTTACTACAAGAGGTGATAACAACAGCTTCAGAGCAGAACACAAGCTAGATCTAGTAATGACCTTGTATTTAAGTGAGGAAGAGTTGCGCTGCTCATTATTTTTATAAGCATCTCTCTCTTGTCCTCAGTTAAACGAAAAAAAAAAACATCAGCGATAAGAAAACAACTCAAATTATAAGCGAGGATAATGCAGACTGCTGTGAATGACGAAGGTTTTATATGCAACATCTGTTATTAGTGCGTGAACCTCTATAGTTTGTAATTGATTGCAGTGATATCGAATTCTCAAATCAATAATCAATAAATAAAGGGGATCGATGTCGCTTTAGTATACATGAGCTGAAAACAGTGACTCATAGCTGATTGAGGACGTCAGGATAAATGAACCAGAACTGATACAAAATCCTCTGTCAATCACACTGAAGGCTAACTAATCCCAACTAGCGACTGAGAATCAAAGAGAAGATAATTCAGACACTTGACCATAATCTATTGAATCTGGTTTGTGCGACTAAAAGAATATATGTCACAGCTTTCCGCATACTAAAAGCGCAACTTCCTTCCATTAAATAAATGCATGTGTAAGCTCGGACGAACTAAAATTAAGCACATTAGTAACTGTCTTGTGACCAGAGATTATAAATAACACAGGAAAAAGAGATCTGCTTTTGTACATGTATATATAGTTACATTTCAAGAACCGGTGCCCGCTGAATGTGCTGTGATCAGCGAAAAGGCATACAGACGACAGGAATTTCATCCTGATTTTCTACTTCATCATCATCATCATCATCACTGAGTGCCGCGTCCGCATCGAAGGTTGGCTACCATGGACAGCCATTCTGCTCTGTCTCTTGCTTTGATGGTGCAGGCTGTCAAAGGCTGACTTATCCATCTTTTGGTGTTACTCTTTCGTGTTAGTCTTGGTCTCCCTATGTCTCTTTCACCATTGCGTTTTCCCTTCCAAGATTACTTTTAGTAGAGTGTTGTGTCTTTTAACATGCCCCAAAAATCTCATTTGTCCTGCTTGAATTGTGTTTAGTCGTTCTTTTTTTCATTTTTAGTTGTTTTAAGACTTCATCGTTTGTTTTCTTTTCTTTCCATTCAATTCTACCTGTTCTTCTATAAATCCAAATTTCAAAGGCTTCCATTTTTTGTTCTTTTTTTTTTTTAAATCTCTTTCTGCTTCATTAAGTGATAAGTGGACGACAAAGATTCTTGTCTGGAAAAAGGTAGACGGCACATATAGTGCTGATGAGATCTCCCGAAAGATGCACAGTTGATAAAATAACTGTTGACACCATCATCGTATTCTCCATACGTCGCTTCCTTCCTTCCTTCCTTCCTTCCTTCCTTCCTTCCTTCCTTCCTTCCTTCCTTCCTTCCTTCCTTCCTTCCTTCCTTCCTTCCTTCCTTCCTTCCTTCCTTCCTTCCTTCCTTCCTTCCTTCCTTCCTTCCTTCCTTCCTTCCTTCCTTCCTTCCTTCCTTCCTTCCTTCCTTCCTTCCTTCCTTCCTTCCTTCCTTCCTTCCTTCCTTCCTTCCTTCTTCCTTCCTTCCTTCCTTCCTCCCCTTCCCTTCCTTCCCTTCCCTTCCTTCCCTTCCTTTCTTTCCTTCCTACCTACTATCCGTCTATCTCTAATTTTTCATTCCTGATCCATAACATGCACTTCGGCACATCCTAAAGCCCACAATCGTGAATGACAGATTTATTGACATGTCAAGTCAAATCATCCAGCTGTTATGATAACAGCTGCCATGCTACCGTTAGCATAAACACGGGACGTTAATGAAAGCTTTCCAAATTTGACATCTCTGTGTGTGGAGATATAAGAAATCTGTCACACTATCATTGTTCTCTATAATTTGATCGCTATTTTTAATCGACAATTTTTAACAACTATTGCGGTGATGAGGTGCTCAGATCGGCCGTGTTAGTTGGGAAAAAACTGCCAATATATCTACCTCCGCCCCCCCCCCCATTACACACTCAAATATAGAAATATATGCACACAATATAACGATATAAATTGAATACTTGTGATCGTATCTTATTTTCTTCTTTCGTTAGTCTGAAGTATTGTCTGTATCTGAAATGTTGTTTCTTGTATCGCTTTTACTATTTTTTTTTCAGTTTTTGCAGTGACCCTTATAGTTTCGCCAGTAATGTTGTGTCTATAAGCCAATGGGTTTTCCTTCATATTACTATAATGAGTTCTTATCATTTATGAGTTATCTTGAAGAATGAGTTCTTTCTTTTAATTTTGTAAATGTGTGACTATGGAGTCGATGTTCTGAACAGTTTAATGATAACTTGTTCCCATATATTTATAATATGGAAGGCATCTTGATTTGGAGTGTGTTGTCTTCTCATTGATTTGATTATCTGTTTGTTCTGATGGTATGCAATTGGTGCATCTGTTTGTTCTGATGGTATGCAATTGGTGCACCTGTTTGTTCTGATGGTATGCAATTGGTGCATCTGTTTGTTCTGATGGTATGCAATTGGTGCATCTGTTTGTTCTGATGGTATGCAATTGGTGCATCTGTTTGTTCTGATGGTATGCAATTGGTGCATCTGTTTGTTCTGATGGTATGCAATTGGTGCATCTGTTTGTTTGTCTGCTGCACCTAACTTTGCAAGCCGGTTATCTTTCTCGTTTCATAGTATTCCACAATGAGATGGGATCCATTGCTGTTTGACCTTGTGGAGCTTGCAGAGCTCAGTCAATGTAGTCTACAGATGTAATTTTCTGGATTGCAGTGCCTGGAGTGCTGATCTTGTATCTGTCAGAAACACCACAGGCTGTGTCCTAAGATTACTGTTCGTCAGTATTTTTGCCAAATGTATTGCTTTAATCATCATCATGTGCCATACTAGTTGGCTTAGACGTCATGTCCATCCACAATCTTCTATCCACAGTGCATGGTGTCAATGTTGTTGTTAACTGTTATCCATGTCATGACACCAAGCTATCCAGTATTTTCTCTCTTTATCGTCCACGATCTCTCTTTCCCTCTATTTTGCCAGTTGTAACCAAGTATTCCAACTTTCCTCTTCTCATGATGTGCCCGAAAAATGTTGATTGTTTCTTTCTGATGTTATCAGTTTTCATTTCTGTGACTACTGTCCATGATTCGTTTCTATTGGTCAGAATTGGCTCTATATAACACCGATGAGCTATCATTCTCACTTCTATTGACAAAGATGTGTTGCTTAAGACGTTTCTTATTTTCTCCTTATTGACCAAAACCCAACATATCTTGGCGTCACCATGAATCGCAGAATGACTTGGAAAAATCAAATAGACAGAACAAGAATAAAAGCCAGAAAACGAATTAATATTATGAAGAAATTGGAAAGAACGGACTGCGGAGCAGACAGCAATATCTTGAAACGACTATACGTAGGAAGAGTCAGACCAGTCCTAGAGTATGGAGTCTAGCCTGGGCTATGGTTTCCAAATCACACCTTAGCAAAAGTAACAGAACCAAGCTGCCCGTATTATCACTGGTGCTATGAAATCTACACCTATCAAGACTCTAGAAAAAGTGACAGGTTTACAACCCTTAGATGACAGACGGGTCACTAAAGTATTGCAACAAGCGGAGAAATATAGAAGGCTCCTTAGCCACCCCATGCACCAAAGAATAACTGGTTTCGGAATTGTACGACTAAAGAGGAGCAACTTCGCTGCAATCGCCAATGAACTAACTACTGGAGACCCAGTACTTTCCCAAACAATATCGAAACCCTTGGCCACATCTGATATGTCTCCGCATGGGAAACATAAAATACAAGAACTTAAGGGAAATATAACAGGAATCATGAAAAAAGGCACCCAATCAGACACAGAAAGAAAACATGTAGCAGAAAAACACATGCACGATACCTACACAGGACTCATGGTCCCACATATACACAGATGGCTCTGCTACAAATGCCACCAGAAATGGAGGGGGTGGTGTGTTCTTGACGCTGAATAACCAGGACGAGATCACCACGTCCGGATTGCTTGTATAACTGCATCATAATGGTGATAGTATTTCCCTTTTATTTTTCATTAACATTTTTAGTGTTATTTGTTAATTCCATGTATTCTGTTGCTCCCTCATTTCTTACTGCATTCTGTGCTTATCCATCTTAGTATACACCTACCTTGTGGGTATACTTCTTCATAAAAGAGATAGAGAGTTACTATTTTACGCTCTGTATCTACTGTTCCCCCATGTCAAGTTTTACTTTCACCTAACTTCCGGTCAATATGGTGGATAGGCGGCAGGAACCATTGAAGGCTATGTATGAAAAGTGTTCCTTGTTGCAGTTTCCTCATATTCCAAGTCCGGCGTGTTGCAGGAGCTACTGAGTTAAATGCTCTGTGCACACCGTGAGCTGTGTGTCTCATCCGTTTTGATCATGTTTCGATATTCCAATTGTTTACGATGAATGATGATATCGTATGACAAGGAAAAGTTGGTTGTGTTCACTTTCTGTGCGTTTTCGCCTTATGTCTTTTGGCGTGTGCTGAGACTGCAATGATGGGGACTACAGCTACCTTTCTACCTTTCTTTGTTTGAGAGATGCGTTAGTAATTCGGATGATTCCACTGGCACGGGCGGTTGAGCAATTATGGATTTTAATTCGTTTGCAGTGATTCCGGGGCCTGCCATTACCATAACTTTCACCTCCGTCCGTGTCAGTAATCCTGAACAGGTATGGGCAATAGGAGGCTGACAACACTTGGTATGTCTAGGGTTTGCCTATAAATTCGTTTGATTTATCGATAGTGTTTTTTTAAACCGCCCAAATACACTATTATTTGAATCGGTCCTTCATTGGATGTCTCAATGTGCATGCTAATTTTTCTGGCAGTATCAGCACTTTTCTGTTCATCTCTCAACGCTCGTGACCTCCACGATTGCTCCACTTCTAGTATATATTTTTATTTCATTCCTCCTGTGATGACTCTAAGTGTCTGGTTTTGTACTTTATCCACCTTTTGTGGTGAAGTGTTTGATTTTGAGCATTTCACACATAATTCATATTCTAGATGTGAGTGAATGACAACATCTTTGTCACATTTCTGTGAGGGTTGGTCTCTAACCGCCATCACGATATCAGTTTTCACCATTTTTAACTCACACTGCACAAAAAAAGATCAAATATTGACAAATTTTAGTTTCCGGGTTGCAATTTTAAATTTCTAGCCGTAAAAGTTCTTAAATTTTAAAATGCAGCCTGCTTTAATCACGTGAAATGTATAATAGAAGCATGTGTATTTTATCTGCGTGGAAAAGGACAAATCAACTCAAGTATAAAGTGACGGTCGTGAATAGCTTCCCTTACAGCTTGCATCTCCAGAATAGCTTCACTTACAGCTTGCGTCTCCAGAATAGCTTCCCTTACAGCTTGCGTCTCCAGAATAACTTCACTACAGCTTGCGTCTCCAGAATAGCTTCCCTTACAGCTTGCGTCTCCAGAATAGCTTCACTTACAGCTTGCGTCTCCAGAATAGCTTCACTTACAGCTTGCGTCTCCAGAATAGCTTCACTTACAGCTTACATCTCCAGAATAGCTTCACTTACAGCTTACATCTCCAGAATAGCTTCACTTACAGCTTGCATCTCCAGAATAGCTTCACTTACAGCTTACATCTCCAGAATAGCATCCCTTACAGCTTGCATCTCAATTCGTGTGTTGGAGGAAGTAGTAGTCTGCCTTCTCCCAACGAGACCCTCCCCCCTCCTTTCCCCCACCTTTATAGTTCGCCTTTGAAAGTATGTTTAATAAGCGTATATGCCGTGTTGTAGCGCACAAGGTGTTGCGATAAGCACTCTGTTCGTCGGAACACATCCCACTTCCTTACTATGCAACCAATCGTTAAATGGGTACAAGATTTTTCTGGGGGAAATATAACGCTCTTGCGTGATGCCGACCACGTTATTCATAAAAGGTGCAGTTGATCAACAACAATATGTTCACTATATTCTCCATACATTTTGGTGAAAGAACGAAGTACTGTTTTTATTGTATATTATATTCTTTGTCTCTGTTACCTTTCTCTTCTTATTCCGATAGGCGATATATTGTTGAGTAATATCAAAAGAAAAGCAAGAGGAGCTTTCATTGCGCTGGGAAACATATGGAAATCCAAAGAAATTAGGTTAAATACAAAAATAAAAATTTTCAACTCAAATTTTAATTCGGTTCTATTATATGACTGTGAAACATGGAAAACAACTAAATTGACAGTCACGAAGATACAGACTTTCATTAATGGATGCTTACGCAGAATAAAAGGATGGAAATGGCAGGACAAAATCACTAACATAGAATTATGGAAATGTACCAGTCAAATACCACTGGATAAAGAGATACAGTGAAGACGATGACGCTGGATAGGACACATACTACGGAAGCCAACTGAGAGTATTACACAACAGGCCCTTTTTTGGAATCCCCAGGGGAAAAGACAAAGAGGAAGACCAAGGAATTCTTGGAGAAGACAGATAGAAGCAGAGATGAAGATGATGGGGAAGACAGGGAATGATCTTAAAAGAATGGCAAAAAACAGAACGACTTGGAAAGTGTTTGTTGAAGACCTATGCTCCACTGGGACCTAAAAAGGTAGAAGAAGAGGAAGAGGAAGAATATCAAAAGAAAATAAAAGACAGCCTTAATAGCAAAAAGACAGAAGTAATTGTAACAACAAAGAAAAAACATCACCTCAGTGCAAAATAAAGACAAGTGGAACAATATTAAAACAGGTAAATGAATTTAAATATTTGGGAACTTTGTTAACCTCAGACGGAAGATGTACAAAAGAGGTGAGATGCAGAATGGCTCAGGCAAAAGCAGCTTTCCAAAAAATGAGGAAGATACTATGCAATCCATTTTTGACAACAGAAAAAAAGAAAAATAGTTCTTAAATGTTATGTAGAGCCAGTCTTAACATATGGATGTGAATCATGGACAATAGGACAGCAGACAAGAAAATCGCTGGAGACTGTAGAAATGTGGTTTTACAGAAGAATGTTGAGAATACCACGGACAGCTAAGAAGAGTAATGAAAATGTTCTGAAAGAGGTCAAAGCAAAACGAGAGCTAATTTCCAATATTATGATGAAACAATCATAATTTTTTGGCCATGTAATGAGAAGAGAACAACTGGAATATATTGTAACAACTGGAAAAATTGAGGGACGAAGAGATAGAAGGAAGCAAAGAGAGAAAATACAAGACAGCTTAAGAGAATGGCTTGGCAGAAGGTCAACAACACAAATAATAAATAACTGTCGAGATCGAAAGTTGTGGAGAGACATGATCACCTACGTCAGTAGGCCCGGTACTTGATAATGATGATGAATATCAAAAGGCTGACAAGTCAGCCTATGCCAATCTGCACCATCAAAGCAAGAGACAGAGCAGAATGACGCTCAATGGTTGCCAACCTTCGATGCGGTGACGGCACTCTATGATGATGATGATGAAATATTGTTACTGGCGTGACATCACATTTGCTAGTTTATGCATCTCTTCTATAACAGTTCATGTAGCCAAACAGATGAAATTAATAATTAAATTTAAAATAATGATGGCAAACTCCACAATAATCCATATCGAGTCAATCTAAACTCAAGGGAGATGAGAGGAAACATTAATTAGCCTGAAATGAAATCCACTTAATCTATCCCTTCCTCTGTTGCCATTCAGCTTCCAGAGAAGCTTTAGTTTGTGATCTTTTGTCATTTGTTTGACCTCTTCTGCTGTCATGTTTCAGAGCATTTCTAATATTCTGTTTCGAGTAAAGAGGAAAAGGGATAAAATATGCGATGTTACTGTAAAGTTGACAAAAGTTTACACAAATTGCATGGAAAAATATGGCATGGTTACAGCTTTACCTAGCTATAACAGCATGAAATCAAAACGACGTTGCGGCTCAGTAGGTATTCCGTTGGAACAATAGACAGAACACATAATAATAAATAAGATAACGAAAGCTAATGACTACATAACGATTTGATTTTTAAATGAAAATATTAAATGAGACTATAAAACATGAAACAAATTAGGCCTTCACGGGAATGTACTAGCTGTGGAGAAGTTCAAGGGTCAAATGATCAGTGAAACCGAACTGAAAACCGCGAGGAAGAATGGAGAGACGAGTAGTAGCAGTAACAATAGCCTCCGTCAGTCATAGATGCTTATAGTAGCCTCCGTCAGTCATAGATGCTTATAGTAGCCGCCGTCAGTCATATTGACTATAGTAGCCTCCGTCAGTCATAGTTGACTATAGTAGCCTCCATCAGTCATAGTTGCCTATAGTAGCCTCCGTCAGTCATAGTTGACTATAGTAGCCTCCGTCAGTCATAGTTGACTGTAGTAGCCTCCGACAGTCATAGTTGACTATAGTAGCCTCCGATAGTCATAGTTGACTATGAATTTTTCAGCGCCCCTAGAAATGTTATTTTTTCTTTTCTTTTCTTTCGTCGTGTATTCTCTTTCTCCGTGAATCTGTCTGCTTCTTGTTTGAGGTGAACCTTTAGAGTGTGTTTCCAGAGATTGCGGTCTGCAGCTATGTCTTCCCATGCTGCAGGGTTTATGTTCAGAGTCTTCATGTCGCGTTTACACACATCTACAAATCGAAGTTTTGGGCGCTCCATAGTTCTTTTACCATCTGCCAGTTGTCCGTAGAGCATATTTTTCGGTATGCGGCCATCTTTCATACGGTGTACATGACCAAGAGGAAGAATGGAGAGACGAGTAAGGATGAGAATATGAAACAAGCTCTCAAAATATGAAACGATAGGTTGCAGCATAAGACTACCTATATGGAATCGAACCAGTTCTACATCACGTATGTCCCTATCTTCTCAGTCTCAATCCACACGCTCTACTCCCTGAAGGCCCCACCACTTAAAAAGTTGTCAAAATTTAACCGCATTGACATAGCAGCTGCCTCCCTCCAAGGTCTATCTCATGACGTCATTCGTATCTTTATCGAATTCACCTTCATTATTACAAAAATAAAAATAAAATTAGACTCACCTGCCACGCCAATTTCCTATACAAGTGTCATCGCTTGAACATTTTCCCATGTGGTTTTCGTCCAAAAAACATTCCTTTTCGTTGACCGCCCCAACGCCAGTGAGACACGGAAACTACAAAACTTAGAACCGTGATTCCATGTGGTAATAGTTGAAATAATATTTAGCCCTCTCCCATCTTCGATATATGGCCGACATATTTCCACCTCCTCTTCCTAATTGTAGATGATATCATTGGTTGCATGGCCATTTCTCTTATTTCAATATTAGTCTTGAATTCATTCCGTTGTAAACAACGTATTCTTCTTAGGCATTTCTCTTCAAAAGCGTTTAGTTTTTTCCTCAATCTCTTGTGTTGTTTTTCAGCTTTCACATACATAGGTAAGAGTTGATAATAAGTTTGAGTTTAATAATCAAAGTTTGGTTTCCTTGCTTTGTATTTCTTATTTCCATATTTTGTCTAGGTTTTTAAAATTCATTGTTGCTTTCGCTCTCCTGCTTCTGTTACCTTTCTTTGTGTATATATATATATATATATATATATATACATGTATATATATATATATATATATATATATATATATATATGTATATAGTGGTCTACTCTTTCTAATGACAGGCCATTGATATGTGTGTGTATTCCCCTCTGGAGTATTGTATTTTTTGGGTTAATTCCCTGTTGATTTCAAGTCCTATTTTTTTCCACCATTGATGATATGTTATCCGTGATATTTTGCATTTTGTTCATATTGTCACTTAGGAACACGTTATCATATGCAAAATATAAATCTTCCAAGTCATTATTTTTTACCAATGAATGCCATTATTGTTTTTGTAACATTTACGCTTAATGTAATCAATAATAATTTTAAATAGCAATAGTTATAGTATACATCCCTGTTTAACTCCTGTTTCAATTCGAAACCAATCACTCATTCCTTTCTCTGTGCAACCTGCGCGCAAGTATAGCCGTCATATATGTCTTTTATAATGTTGGTCATTTTGGTGGTATTCCGTCATGTTTCAAGATATTCAACAAGGACAATCTATTTATGTTGTCTTTTTTTTAATCAATGAAATTAAAGATTAAACGTCGCTGTTTGTTTATGCCGATGTTACATTACAAATATATTTCAAAATGCTTGAGTAGAAACATGAATCAGTTCTTGATACAGCTTTTAAGAAAGTAATAAATCGGAGACTCAGTTTAAATTAAAAGAAAACATAAATAATTGTGGTCTTAAAAGCAAAAAGGGTTCACCAAGGTTCAGTATAAATTATGCGTTTAGTGGAAAACCAGAAGACAAAAAAAAAAGAAATTGTTTAAGGCGAACTGACTGATATCAACCACACCCAAAAATGTGTCGTGGTCATGGAAGAGTACGGTCCCTTATACCATATTCATCATACGTCTAGCAGGGCATTGAGTCTTTACTTCACTTTTGTTTATCAATTTTGTTTGTAAATTTATTTCTTAATTTTCTTTATCAAATTTCTCTTATTAATGTTTCCAAATATATACACAGTCAGACGTTATATATAAATATGTCACGTTTCATTGTTTAGGTGCCCAAGGAAACAAGTGATACCTCCCAAAGGATGGATTAGATAAACGTCACACAACAATTTTCAGCGTGTGAAGAAAGTGATTTATTACAATTATTATTTTCATCATCGTTAGAAGGACACAGGGACTGTGAACAGACCAGAGCAGGTAAGGATATTATTCGTCTATGAAAGTATATAGCAATTTCAATTAATTGAATGTCCGATTTGCAACCGTCACCTTTGTTGCTCTACGTGTTGCTCAAATCTCTTTCTCTTACATCCAGAGTCTGTCGCAGACTTGATTCAAAGAAGGTAATTTCATTGTGGGTAGAATCATTTTCTTGAAATAATGTTGAAATCATTAGCTCTTTCCTTACAGAAGCTTTTTATCAAAGCAGCGGAAGAGATTTCAGGGACTAAATTTGTCATGAATTTAAGAATCTTTTTCTTCTTCTTCTATCCTTCCTCTGCTGCCGTTGGCGTCGAGGGGAGAAACAATCTGCGATTCTTTGCTCTTCTGTTGGCCTCTTCTGATGTTATTCCTCCTAGTGACTCTAGTATTCCCTTTATCCATCTCTTTCTCGGTCTTCCTCTTAATCTGGCGTTTTCGTAGCGTTTGTTTATGGCTCTTTGAGTCATTGTTAGTTCTTTTTGTCTTGTTATGTGGCCGAACCAATTTATCTGTTGTTTATTTAAGAATCAATCTACATATTTATATTTATCTATCATATAACATATTATGTATGAATTTTTAGATAATTGAACAAGGTATTAGATTTCACCAATACCAAGATGATACAAGACATGTAACAAGAATATGTTCTGATGTCGTTGACCCTAATCAATTTGAGAGTGGCGCATTATGCGGCAAAACGTACAGAAAGAACTAAACAGAGATAAACTCCGCAGGAAATTCTTCCTTCCGCCAGTCACCCATTACCTTTCTCATTACAATTTGTCTTCTTCATACTTTTCCTATACTCTCTTCTCCACTCCACTCCACTCCACTCCATTTCTCTTCTCCACTATTATCTCTTATTCTGTTGGAAGCTAACCGCTACTATTCCTTTACTCTCACACACCTTACGTCATCATTGATGAATACAACCAGGTTTCAGTAACGCCCCCTACAAACATCTAGTCACTGACAGCAGATGACACTAAGACCTATCTATTCTCTGGTAATCCTATCATCGCATATTCCATTGCCTATTGATTGTTCTCTACAAAATGTTTTCTTTTTAGCCTGCCTAGCAAACGAGATGTATGTCCTAATTCATCAAATTATCTGAAGAAAAGATTAATTCAAATTCAAATGCACTTAATCGATACAATATTTCCAACCCAAATCACAGTCTTGAAGATTCCCATTAAGTCCATTCAATTATGTTTTAAATTAGGTCTTAATCCCGTCGCGCGGAGATTAAATCATAATAATCGAACCTAGAAACCCACACTATCTTCCTACTGCAACTTTTTAATCATGAAAATAGATTGATTTAAAATAATGAAAGTAAATGCAGCTATCGCTGTACTTGATTACAGCTACATGTACTTAAGGTATCATGAAGAGATCTTTTGTGATCGGGGAGTCCCGGTAATTTCATAATCCAACAAGCATCATTATCTTCATGTCATTAACAGGCAAATAATAGCAGTGCTGCAGTAAAGCTGGCGTGCAAAGAGCGTATGTGATGTGACAGTTTTGCATAGAAAAACAATACATAACTACTCATCAGAAAAAAAAAGTATGTTACTGACAAGCCATTCTCTTCAGTTGTCTGCTGTCATCTTTCTCTGTGTCTGTTTCCACCTTCTTCCAAAAACTTTTTTGTGACAGTTATCACAGTATGCTACTTTCTCTCATATGCTCCTTTCTCTCATATGCTCCTTTCTCTCATATGTTCTTTTATCTCATATGCTCCTTTCTCTCATAGGCTCCTTTCTCTTATACGCTCCTTTCTCTTATACGCTCCTTTCTCTCATATGCTCCTTTCTATCATACGTTCCTTTCTCTAATATGTTTCGTTCTCTCTTATGTTCCTTACTCATATATTTTCAATTATTTCATATGTTCATTTCTCTCACATGTTCTTTTCTCTCATATGTTCATTTCTTTCGATATGTTCTTTTCTCTCTTATGTTCGTTTCTCTCATATGTTCCTTTCTCTCATACGTTCCTATCTCTCATATGCTCTTTTTTCTCATATGTTCCTTTCTCTCATATGTTCCTTTCTCTCGTATGTTCCTTTCTCTACGTTCCTTTCTCTCATATGGTTCTTTCTCTCATACGTTTCTTTCTGTTATATGTTCCTTTCTCTCGTATGTTCCTTTCTCTATGTTCCTTTCTCTATGTTCCTTTCTCTCATATGTTTCTTTCTGTCATATGTTTCTTTCTGTCATATGTTCCTTTCTGTCATATGTTCCATTCTCTCACAAATTCCTTTCTCTCGTGTGCGAAACATATTAATGGGCTTTCAGATTTAAATGTAATAGGAGGCCGATGTCTGGGAGTCATGATCCCGGCTACCATCCCCTCCCTTTCTCCCCAATATGTTAAAATAATAAACGACCAAAACAAAAGAGTGACATAATATCTGCTTCTGATTATCAGATCTCCTCATGCAGCAAAGATCCGTATGACGAGTTTATTAAGCTTGCTTTCGTTCGCCCGATCTTCTTCTTCTTTCTCTTTCACTGATACCTAAAAGGTGTCGTGATTTATATCATTTGTCGTTCTTGTGCTGCTCGAATTGTCTGAATTAGTGATTTTCCTTTGTTGTTACATGTCTCTGTCACTGCATCTATCCATCTTCTTCTGGGTCTTCCTCTTGGTCTTTTCCCGTGCATTCTCGAGAAGAACGCCATTGATGGTGATTGGTGAGGATTCATTCTGACCAGGTGACCAAACCATTTAAGTTGTTGTTGTTCTATATATTCTTGGCAGGGTTTTGTTCCTACCATTTTTCTTATGGTTTCATTTGGTATTCTATCTCTTCTTGTGTTGTTTGTTACTTTTCTCAAGCATCGCATCTCACATGTATTGATCTTTCTTAAATGGGATTTAGAAAGGGTCCATGTTTGACTTTCATAGCACAAAGTTGGTATGAAGATGCTATTTATCATTTGTTGTTTAGCTGGCATAGAAATGTTTGGATGTCTTAACAATGGTGAAAGCTGGTATGTGACAGCATTTGCTTTTTGTATTCTCATGTCAATTTCTCTGTCTAGTTTTCCATCTTCTGTGAACATTGCGCCTAAATACTTGAATTCCTCTACTTGTTTTATTTCTTTGTCTTTGATCTTGATGTTTAATGGGTGTCTCAATTTGCTTATTCTTATAGCCTCTGTTTTTGCTGTGTTAATTTTCATACTGTAGTTTGTGCAGCTTTTATCTAGAGATGTTAAATGCTGTTGTAGCAGGTTTTCATCCTCATATATTAGGCATTGGTCATCTGCGAAGAGTAGCTCATTGATGTTGGAATTTTCTACCTCTATGTTATTATTTGATTTGTCCTTGTTGTTGGTTGTTTCCTGATTTATTTTGTCCATATATATGATGAAGAGGAGTGGTGAGAGGACACATCCTTGTCTTACTCCTGTTGTAACCTGAAACCATTCTGACAGACCTTCCGATGTTCTGACGGCACTTTGACTGTTTTTATATAGTGCTATTATATTTTCTAGTAGTTGTCCTGCTACCCCGTATGTTTCTAAAGTTTGCCAAAGTTTGTTCCTGTCCACACGGTCAAACGCTTTTTCCTGATCTATAAACACTATATTTAGGTTTCTGTCATATTCTATTGTTTTTTCACATAGTTGTCTCAATGTAAATATAGCATCAGTGCAGCTTTTTGCCTTTTCTGAATCCGAATTGATTATTACTTAATTGTGGTTCTATTATGTATCTTACTCTCCTCTCTAATATTTTAGCAAACATTTTACCAACTTGACTCAATAGGGATATTCCTCTGTACATTTCACACTCCCTTTTACTTCCCTTATTCTTCCAAAATGGGACAATGATAGCTTTTTGCCAATCGTCTGGGACTTTTCTTTCTTCCCAAGCCATATTGAATATGATAGTAAGCCAATCTATAGCTGTTTCCTTACAAGCTAGTAGCATTTCTGTTGTTATTCCATCTATACCAGCTGCTTTGTTCTTTTTATTCGATGACTAAAGTATTATAGAATTATGAATTAGATTGTAGAATTCCTCTTCGTCATCCGCCCTTAAAAGGACGTTAAGTGGGCGTGTCTGCGTTGTGTTGTGGTTTGCAGTATAACTGTTATATTTGCGCCTTTCGGCTCAACACATCCGACTTCAGCACGACTTTTTTGAGTACCGGGTTGTCTTCCCTCTTCGAACCCTGCTCGCTTGGCCAGACTAGACAGGTTAGTCTGTTACTAGAGGCACCACGGAGAGGTGGAGCAGGGTCTGGATGGTTCTGGTTCACCGATCCTGGTGCAAGCCATCAGCGTTTATTATCACTATTATACTGAGTCCGGCTCTCACATTCTTATTTAGAATCACAATCGAGTGCCAAAATTAAACCTATTATCGTCGGTCAGTGACTTAACAGCTTCTTGCTTGCAGCAAGATCGGCGAACACCCGAGCTGATCAAGACAAAACTCCCATTTCCCAACAGTGCCCTGAAAACAGAATCACCAGTCTGGCGGAGCGAAAATCGCTCAAAGAGGGGGAGGATGTTATCAGAAATGCCCTCCTGATGATGAATATGCTGGGTCCTAAAAAATGTGCAGATATGGTTTGTTTCGTAAACTGGCGCCACAACGCACCTAAGTCAACTTTAACGACATTTTTATATCACCATGATGGGGATAAAGAGAGGCAATCGGTGGGTGAACGAAGAAAAGAAAAGCTATTTTTATATCTATTCCAAGTATTATTTCTTTCATAGACGTATTTTTCTATGAAGGATATTCTAGGGGTTATCTATTTTGTAGACTATATTTCTATGAAGAATATTCTATAAGAATAGATAGATAGATAGATATCTATTTAATAGACTATATTTTTATGAAGAATATTCTAGGGATTGTCTATTTCGTAAAATATACTTTTATGAAGAATATTCTATGGATTATCTATTTCATAAACTATATTTTTATGAATAATATTCTAGGGATTATTTATTTCATAAACAATATTTCTATGAAGAATATTCTGGGGATTATCTATTTCATAAACTATATTTTTATGAAGAATAATCTAGGGGTTATCTATTTCATAGACTATATTTTTATGAAGAATATTCTAGGGATTGTCTATTTCATAAACTATATTTTTTTGAAGAATATTCTAGGGATTATCTATTTCATAAACTATATTTTTATGAAGAATATTCTAGGGATTATCTCTTTCAAAAACTATATTTTTATGAAGAATATTCTAGTGATTAACTATTTCATAAACTATATTTTTATGAAGAATATTCTAGGCATTATCTATTTCATAAACTATATTTTCATGAAGAATATTATAGGGATTATCTATTTCATAAACTATATTTTTATGAAAAATATTCTGGGGGTTATCTATTTTATAAACTATATTTTAATGAAAAATATTCTGGGGGTTATCTATTTCATAGATTATATATTTTTTATTAATATTCCAACCATTATCAGTTTCATATATTGTTTTGTGGTGAATATGCTCTATTTTATTGAATTTCGCAGATAATAATTTTACGGATTTCGCAGACTATATTTTTACAATGATAACTGGATGGCGATTTTCGTCGTATCAGACGGTTTAGTGGAGGCTTTTGTGTATTTTTGTTGTTGCTGATGTTTTATTTTTGTCGAATAGCGTCTCTCGTGTATGATTCTACCAATGTTTTGACTTTCTTCCTCATTTCACTATGTCTGCTCTACATTTCCCTATGTCTACTCTACATTTCACTATGTCTACTCTACATTTCACTATGTCTACTCTACATTTCACTATGTCTACTCTACATTTCACTATGTCTACTCTACATTTCACTATGTCTACTCTACATTTCACTATGTATACTATACATTTCACTATGTCTACTCTACATTTCACTATGTCTACTCTACATTTCACCATGTCTACTCTACATTTCACTATGTCTACTCTACATTTCACTAAGTCTACTCTACATTTCACTATGTCTACTCTACATTTCACTAAGTCTACTCTACATTTCACTATGTCTACTCTACATTTCACTATGTCTACTCTACATCTCTACATTTCACTAAGTCTACTCTACATTTCACTAAGTCTACTCTACATTTCACTAAGTCTACTCTACATTTCACTATGTCTATTCTACATTTCACTATGTCTACTCTACATTTCATTATGTCTACTCTACATTTCACTATATCTTCTCTACATTTCACTATGCCTACTCTGAATTTCACTATGCCTACTCTGCCTGGGTACAGAATATGGAGATATTACTATACCCAGTCGCACTATCCCCCTCTCGACTTCGTTTCAAGAATTCAGGAAGGAGGGACGAGCTCCACACTGTACAGCGAACACATTAGACACAGAAATCATTCCTGGAATAACAGTAAAAAAAAAAGTAAAGTACCTCCGTCACGCCAAGTGGCATATAGGTAATATGGTGTTAGTGACCATCAATTTTACAAGACCTTCGGTACATGATTTTTGGGGTAATGTGGTCGGTATTACGCCCATGCAGCTTTACTTTCCCAGAAAAAAAATCCGGTACCCATTAAAGGCTGGGTGAACCGGAAGCCGTCGACTGGGATCGAACCCTAAATCTTGTCCTTTGAAATAACAGTAAATTCTACAGGCTTGAGATATGCAGATGACCTTGATGATATTTATCCTGTCCCTGCATTTCGACGTCACATAGGGCTTGTGATTCTCACCCCCCATCTCTATTCTGGGTAAGATGTTCGATCTTATCAAATGAGTCTATGCGTGCCAACTTTGCATCTCTTATAAATGTTCTTTTCAGTGTCTCTCTATGTTTTCCTCTTTTTTTTTGTATCCTGATGTTTTCCACTCAGAGCCTGTTTTGGAATTCTCTTGTTGTCTCTTCTCAGCACATGTCCGACAAATGTCCACCTTCTCATCCTAATTGGAGTTTAGATCTTTGGTTGCATGGCCATTTCTCTTATTTCAATATTAATCTTGAATTCATTCCATTGTAAACAACGTATTCTTCCTAGGCATTTCTCTTATTTCAATATTAATCTTGAATTCATTCTATTGTAAACAACGTATTCTTCTTAGGCATTTTTCTTATTTCAATTTTTATATCTATTCCAAGTATTATTTCTTTCATAGACGTATTTTTCTATGAAGGATATTCTAGGGGTTATCTATTTTGTAGACTATATTTCTATGAAGAATATTCTAGGGGTTATCTATTTAATAGACTATATTTTTATGAAGAATATTCTAGGGATTGTCTATTTCGTAAAATATACTTTTATGAAGAATATTCTATGGATTATCTATTTCATAAACTATATTTTTATGAATAATATTCTAGGGATTATTTATTTCATAAACAATATTTCTATGAAGAATATTCTGGGGATTATCTATTTCATAAACTATATTTTTATGAAGAATAATCTAGGGGTTATCTATTTCATAGACTATATTTTTATGAAGAATATTCTAGGGATTGTCTATTTCATAAACTATATTTTTTTGAAGAATATTCTAGGGATTATCTATTTCATAAACTATATTTTTATGAAGAATATTCTAGGGATTATCTCTTTCAAAAACTATATTTTTATGAAGAATATTCTAGTGATTAACTATTTCATAAACTATATTTTTATGAAGAATATTCTAGGCATTATCTATTTCATAAACTATATTTTCATGAAGAATATTATAGGGATTATCTATTTCATAAACTATATTTTTATGAAAAATATTCTGGGGGTTATCTATTTTATAAACTATATTTTAATGAAAAATATTCTGGGGGTTATCTATTTCATAGATTATATATTTTTTATTAATATTCCAACCATTATCAGTTTCATATATTGTTTTGTGGTGAATATGCTCTATTTTATTGAATTTCGCAGATAATAATTTTACGGATTTCGCAGACTATATTTTTACAATGATAACTGGATGGCGATTTTCGTCGTATCAGACGGTTTAGTGGAGGCTTTTGTGTATTTTTGTTGTTGCTGATGTTTTATTTTTGTCGAATAGCGTCTCTCGTGTATGATTCTACCAATGTTTTGACTTTCTTCCTCATTTCACTATGTCTGCTCTACATTTCCCTATGTCTACTCTACATTTCACTATGTCTACTCTACATTTCACTATGTCTACTCTACATTTCACTATGTCTACTCTACATTTCACTATGTCTACTCTACATTTCACTATGTCTACTCTACATTTCACTATGTATACTATACATTTCACTATGTCTACTCTACATTTCACTATGTCTACTCTACATTTCACTATGTCTACTCTACATTTCACTATGTCTACTCTACATTTCACTATGTCTACTCTACATTTCACTAAGTCTACTCTACATTTCACTATGTCTACTCTACATTTCACTAAGTCTACTCTACATTTCACTATGTCTACTCTACATTTCACTATGTCTACTCTACATCTCTACATTTCACTAAGTCTACTCTACATTTCACTAAGTCTACTCTACATTTCACTAAGTCTACTCTACATTTCACTATGTCTATTCTACATTTCACTATGTCTACTCTACATTTCATTATGTCTACTCTACATTTCACTATATCTTCTCTACATTTCACTATGCCTACTCTGAATTTCACTATGCCTACTCTGCCTGGGTACAGAATATGGAGATATTACTTTACCCAGTCGCACTATCCCCCTCTCGACTTCGTTTCAAGAATTCAGGAAGGAGGGACGAGCTCCACACTGTACAGCGAACACATTAGACACAGAAATCATTCCTGGAATAACAGTAAAAAAAAAAGTAAAGTACCCTCGTCACGCCAAGTGGCATATAGGTAATATGGTGTTAGTGACCATCAATTTTACAAGACCTTCGGTACATGATTTTTGGGGTAATGTGGTCGGTATTACGCCCATGCAGCTTTACTTTCCCAGAAAAAAAATCCGGTACCCATTAAAGGCTGGGTGAACCGGAAGCCGTCGACTGGGATCGAACCCTAAATCTTGTCCTTTGAAATAACAGTAGAGGGACTTAATTCTACAGGCTTGAGATATGCAGATGACCTTGATGATATTTATCCTGTCCCTGCATTTCGACGTCACATAGGGCTTGTGATTCTCACCCCCATCTCTATTCTGGGTAAGATGTTCGATCTTATCAAATGAGTCTATGCGTGCCAACTTTGCATCTCTTATAAATGTTCTTTTCAGTGTCTCTCTATGTTTTCCTCTTTTTTTTTGTATCCTGATGTTTTCCACTCAGAGCCTGTTTTGGAATTCTCTTGTTGTCTCTTCTCAGCACATGTCCGACAAATGTCCACCTTCTCATCCTAATTGGAGTTTAGATCTTTGGTTGCATGGCCATTTCTCTTATTTCAATATTAATCTTGAATTCATTCCATTGTAAACAACGTATTCTTCCTAGGCATTTCTCTTATTTCAATATTAATCTTGAATTCATTCTATTGTAAACAACGTATTCTTCTTAGCCATTTCTCTTCAAAAGCGTTTAGTTTACGCCTCAATCTCTTGTGTTGTTTCCCATTTTTCACATACATAGGTAAGTGTTGATAATACTTTTGAGGTGAATATTCAAAGTTTAGTTTTCTTACTTAGTATTATTTATTTCCATATTTATTCCAGGTTTACAAAATTTATTGCTGCTTTTGCTATCCTGCTTCTGATATCTTTCTTTGTATGTACATGATGAGGTAAAGAAAGGCAATCGTTGGGAAAACGAAGAGAAGAAAATATATTTTTATATCTATTCCAAGTATTATCAGTTTCATAGCCTATATTTTGTATATATAATCCAAGTATTATCAGTTTCATAGCCTATATTTTGTATATATAAGTAAAGTAAGTAAAGTACCCCCCGTCACGCCAAGTGGCGTATAAGGAAATATGGTGTTAGTGACCCTATATTTTACAGACCTTCAGCACATGATTTTTGGGGTAATGTGGTCGGTATTACGCCCGTGCTGATTTTACTTTCCCAGAAAAAATCCGGTACCCATTTAAGGCTGGGTGAACCCGGAGCCGTCGGTTGGGATCGAACCCTACCCCTTGTCCGTAGTAGTCCAGTTCACTAACCACTGAGCTATCGCAGCTCCTACTAATTTTTAGGGAATTAGTAAAACCCAGGTGTCCTCGCCAGGATTACGAACCCCGGCTGTTGCCGTGGTAAGCCAACCGCCTATCGATTGCGCTAACCGGACACCCATTTTGTATATATAATCCAAGTATTATCAGTTTCATAGCCTATATTTTGTATATATAATCCAAGTATTATCAGTTTCATAGCCTATATTTTGTATATATAATCCAAGTATTATCAGTTTCATAGCCTATATTTTGTATATATAATCCAAGTATTATCAGTTTCATAGCCTATATTTTGTATATATAATCCAAGTATTATCAGTTTCATAGCCTATATTTTGTATATATAATCCAAGTATTATCAGTTTCATAGCCTATATTTTGTATATATAATCCAAGTATTATCAGTTTCATAGCCTATATTTTGTATATATAATCCAAGTATTATCAGTTTCATAGCCTATATTTTGTAAATATAATCCAAGTATTATCAGTTTCATAGCCTATATTTTGTAAATATAATCCAAGTATTATCAGTTTCATAGCCTATATTTTGTATATATAATCCAAGTATTATCAGTTTCATAGCCTATATTTTGTAAATATAATCCAAGTATTATCAGTTTCATAGCCTATATTTTGTAAATATAATCCAAGTATTATCAGTTTCATAGCCTATATTTTGTAAATATAATCCAAGTATTATCAGTTTCATAGCCTATATTTTGTAAATATAATCCAAGTATTATCAGTTTCATAGCCTATATTTTGTATATATAATCCAAGTATTATCAGTTTCATAGCCTATATTTTGTATATATAATCCAAGTATTATCAGTTTCATAGCCTATATTTTGTAAATATAATCCAAGTATTATCAGTTTCATAGCCTATATTTTGTAAATATAATCCAAGTATTATCAGTTTCATAGCCTATATTTTGTAAATATAATCCAAGTATTATCAGTTTCATAGCCTATATTTTGTAAATATAATCCAAGTATTATCAGTTTCATAGCCTATATTTTGTAAATATAATCCAAGTATTATCAGTTTCATAGCCTATATTTTGTATATATAATCCAAGTATTATCAGTTTCATAGCCTATATTTTGTAAATATAATCCAAGTATTATCAGTTTCATAGCCTATATTTTGTAAATATAATCCAAGTATTATCAGTTTCATAGCCTATATTTTGTAAATATAATCCAAGTATTATCAGTTTCATAGCCTATATTTTGTAAATATAATCCAAGTATTATCAGTTTCATAGCCTATATTTTGTAAATATAATCCAAGTATTATCAGTTTCATAGCCTATATTTTGTAAATATAATCCAAGTATTATCAGTTTCATAGCCTATATTTTGTAAATATAATCCAAGTATTATCAGTTTCAAAGCCTATATTTTGTAAATATAATCCAAGTATTATCAGTTTCATAGCCTATATTTTTATGAAAACATTATCCCCCTCTCGACTTCGTTTCAAGAATTCCCGAAGGAGGGACGAGGCACATGCGTTCGGAATTGAAAGAAGATTCAGGGGATGCCAGAAAGACGGTTATTGCAGTCTCCTGCCTTAGGGTCCCTCCCTCCAGATTTTTACTCTGGGTGTTATCCCATAACCTTCGATTCTAACTAGAAACTAGTCCACAAAGTAGTGGAAGATTTTAAGATTGAAGTTTCCCTTTTTCTAGACGGGTTGCCAGCCCACGATTTACGCGTCTCGTCTACCCGTGATGATAACTAGCAACATCATTAACCATCAGTAATTCTATTTTAACGCCATGCTAGGGAATAGATTAGGCAAACATTTACCCAGGCTTAAAAGGAATATGTGTAACTATGTTTTTTTGGCGTGTTTTCATATTTTCCTTTGATTCATGTTGATTCAAGAACTTGGCTTAAAGATTTGAATGAGTATTTCCGTTGTGAGTTTTAAGTAGAACCATCGTCAATGTTTCAATTCTCATGGACTCTACCAGTACGGAAGGTTATTATCAATTTAGTGGTAGAGATTTAACTATTCCAGTACGGAAGGTTATTATCAATTTAGTGGTAGAGATTTAACTATTCCAGTACGGAAGGTTATTATCAATTTAGTGGTAGAGATTTAACTATTCCAGTACGGAAGGTTATTATCAATTTAGTGGTAGAGATTTAACTATTCCAGTACGGAAGGTTATTATCAATTTAGTGGTAGAGATTTAACTATTCCAGTACGGAAGGTTATTATCAATTTAGTGGTAGAGATTTAACTATTCCAGTACGGAAGGTTATTATCAATTTAGTGGTAGAGATTTAACTATTCCAGTACGGAAGGTTATTATCAATTTAGTGGTAGAGATTTAACTATTTCATTACGGAAGGTTATTATCAATTTAGTGGTAGAGATTTAACTATTTCATTACGGAAGGTTATTATCAATTTAGTGGTAGAGATTTAACTATTTCATTACGGAAGGTTATTATCAATTTAGTGGTAGAGATTTAACTATTTCATTACGGAAGGTTATTATCAATTTAGTGGTAGAGATTTAACTATTTCAGTACGGAAGGTTACTATCAATTTAGTGGTAGAGATTTAACTATTTCAGTACGGAAGGTTATTATCAATTTAGTGGTAGAGATTTAACTATTTCAGTACGGAAGGTTATTATCAATTTAGTGGTAGAGATTTAACTATTTCAGTACGGAAGGTTATTATCAATTTAGTGGTAGAGATTTAACTATTTCAGTACGGAAGGTTATTATCAATTTAGTGGTAGAGATTTAACTATTTCATTACGGAAGGTTATTATCAATTTAGTGGTAGAGATTTAACTATTTCAGTACGGAAGGTTATTATCAATTTAGTGGTAGAGATTTAACTATTTCAGTACGGAAGGTTATTATCAATTTAGTGGTAGAGATTTAACTATTTCAGTACGGAAGGTTATTATCAATTTAGTGGTAGAGATTTAACTATTTCAGTACGGAAGGTTATTATCAATTTAGTGGTAGAGATTTAACTATTTCAGTACGGAAGGTTATTATCAATTTAGTGGTAGAGATTTAACTATTTCAGTACGGAAGGTTATTATCAATTTAGTGGTAGAGATTTAACTATTTCAGTACGGAAGGTTATTATCAATTTAGTGGTAGAGATTTAACTATTTCAGTACGGAAGGTTATTATCAATTTAGTGGTAGAGATTTAACTATTTCAGTACGGAAGGTTATTATCAATTTAGTGGTAGAGATTTAACTATTTCAGTACGGAAGGTTATTATCAATTTAGTGGTAGAGATTTAACTATTTCAGTACGGAAGGTTATTATCAATTTAGTGGTAGAGATTTAACTATTTCAGTACGGAAGGTTATTATCAATTTAGTGGTAGAGATTTAACTATTTCAGTACGGAAGGTTATTATCAATTTAGTGGTAGAGATTTAACTATTTCAGTACGGAAGGTTATTATCAATTTAGTGGTAGAGATTTAACTATTTCAGTACGGAAGGTTATTATCAATTTAGTGGTAGAGATTTAACTATTTCATTACGGAAGGTTATTATCAATTTAGTGGTAGAGATTTAACTATTTCAGTACGGAAGGTTATTATCAATTTAGTGGTAGAGATTTAACTATTTCAGTACGGAAGGTTATTATCAATTTAGTGGTAGAGATTTAACTATTTCAGTACGGAAGGTTATTATCAATTTAGTGGTAGAGATTTAACTATTTCAGTACGGAAGGTTATTATCAATTTAGTGGTAGAGATTTAACTATTTCAGTACGGAAGGTTATTATCAATTTAGTGGTAGAGATTTAACTATTTCAGTACGGAAGGTTATTATCAATTTAGTGGTAGAGATTTAACTATTTCATTACGGAAGGTTATTATCAATTTAGTGGTAGAGATTTAACTATTTCAGTACGGAAGGTTATTATCAATTTAGTGGTAGAGATTTAACTATTTCATTACGGAAGGTTATTATCAATTTAGTGGTAGAGATTTAACTATTTCATTACGGAAGGTTATTATCAATTTAGCAGTAGAGATTTCAGAGACATAATTTTTCAGGTTTGAAATATTAATCTACATGTTTATATTTATCTAACCCATTACATATTATATGAGTTTTTCCATCATTAAAAAGGAATTACATTTCGCCAATACAAAGATGATATAGGACATGTAAAAAGAATATGGTTTGATGACAGTTTACATTAATCAAATTGAGAGTGACGCATTGTGGCCTATCGGTTTTTTTAATTATCTGATTGCCATGAGTTACGAGCTGCTGCTCTTTGACTTGATTAGATGTGGCGGGTTGTAATGGCTTTCTTGACATTCCCGGCTCTTACTGGAGAGGTTGGAGTTCGTCTGTCCCAGGCTATACTGGGAAACTACTAGTCCTGCCCTGAGGTACTGCAATACTGGGTTCTCTATATCAGTAACAGCCACCACTACAGGGAACACGGCGATCCTAGCTTCTGTTAGCCAGCCTGTTTTAACGCAGATTGTTACCAGGGGTGACCACGAGGAGGTAGATATGCTAGGTTTTGGTCGGCTGATGGTGCGCCGACCCTGCTATTGCGACCGCAGGTCGCAGGCGCTTGTGCACCCTGGGGGCCTATCCTAGATGACATAAATCAGCGTGGCGTATCGAAACGTACGGAAAGAGTTAAGACTACAACTATTTGTTTAATTCTGACTCACAGTTTAACCATTTATCATCTTTTACAACAATGATAAGTGTTTCTTTTTATTCTTGTTTATGGAACTCATGGTATGCGAACGTTCGTTTGTTGAAGTCGGCTGTGCACCTATAGGTTTGCCTTGAGTGTTGTTATGTTAACACGAACAATAACGAATACATGGAAAACAAATTCTCTATATATCAAGCCTTTAAAAGAAGGGGTACATGCATTCTGTGTTAGGGAGTATATTAATAGCGAGTAAAAGCACTGTACCCCATACTTCCAAACGTTATGTTCTAGAACAGTTACATATATAAACGTGACGCTCTTAATACGACTTTTTAATGCGCTGCAGCGTGGTGGTTAGTTTAATGATTTCTGTAGAAAAGAGCTGAGTTTATTTGCTGGAACAATAGGCTAGCATAATTATCCAGTCTGTAAAAAGGTTACTTTTTTTTAAAAGAAAGACGGATTGATGTAATGCCGACCACATTATCCAAGAATTTTTCCTGATTGTTAACACATATTGTCATTGATACCATTTGAGGAAAACAACTCATTGGGCAGTGAAGGTCATTTCCTCTTCTCAATATTATATCCTCGGCGACAATAATACTTCACACGGTCGATCTTTGAACAAAGAGCCATTATCATAATGCTCGGACAGTGTCCATTAAGACAACATTCTCTCTCCTGATCAAACAGCAGATCATGACGTCATTATCCATCTCGGGAGAGTGTTCAGACTATACAGCTATACTAAGTATAGATCGTGCTGAACTTAAACAAAAAATGTTTAATGGATTTTCAATGCGCGCACGCAATTTCCGGTAATACTCTGTTCCCTTGTTTAAGTATTCAGGAGAATGGAGGCAAAGGAAAACTATGAATTAGGAGTTAGAAATCTCCGTTTGGGTGTGGGTCAGGTTTGGTGAAACCTGAATAATACAAGGACACTTTTATGTTAGTGGCTCTCATGACATGAACTGTCAATGAGAGAATAAAATATAAATACTAATGGAAGCCCGAACCAAGATTGAACTTTCGGTATTGTTGGGCTACCATGACAGGTTACCTTGACAGGTTATCACGACTACCATGACAGGCTATCACGACTACCATGACAGGCTATCACGACTACCATGACAGGCTATCACGACTACCATGACAGGCTATCACGACTACCATGACAGGCTATCACGACTACCATGACAGGCTATCACGACTACCATGACAGGCTATCACGACTACCATGACAGGCTATCACGACTACCATGACAGGCTATCACGACTACCATGACAGGCTATCACGACTACCATGACAGGTTACCATGACAGGTTATCACGACTACCATGACAGGCTACCAAGAATATCATGACAGGCTATCACGACTACCATGACAGGTTACCATGAAAGGTTATCACAACTACCATGACAGGCTATCACGACTACCATGACAGGTTACCATGACAGGTTACCATGATAGGTTATCACGACTACCATGACAGGTTACCATGACAGGTTACCATGACAGGTTACTATGACAGGTTATCACGACTACCATGACAGATTACCATGACAGGTTACCATGACAGGTTATCACGACTACCATGACAGGCTATCACGACTACCATGACAGGTTACCATGACAGGTTACTATGACAGGTTATCACGACTACCATGACAGGCTATCACGACTACCATGACAGGTTACCATGACAGGTTACCATGATAGGTTATAACGACTACCATGACAGGCTATCACGTCTACCATGACAGGTTACCATGACAGGTTACCATGATAGGTTATAACGACTACCATGACAGGCTATCACGACTACCATGACAGGTTACCATGACAGGTTACCATGATAGGTTATAACGACTACCATGACAGGCTATCACGACTACCATGACAGGTTACCATGACAGGTTACCATGATAGGTTATAACGACTACCATGACAGGCTATCACGACTACCATGACAGGTTACCATGACAGGTTACCATGACAGGTTACTATGACAGGTTATCACGACTACCATGACAGGCTATCACGACTACCATGACAGGTTACCATGACAGGTTATCACGACTACCATGACAGGCTATCACGACTACCATGACAGGTTACCATGACAGGTTACCATGATAGGTTATAACGACTACCATGACAGGCTATCACGTCTACCATGACAGGTTACCATGATAGGTTATCACGACTACCATGACAGGTTATCACGACTACCATGACAGGTTATCATGATAGGTTATCACGACTACCATGACAGGCTATCACGACTACCATGACAGGCTAACAGGACAGGCTATCACGACTTCCATGACAGGCTACCTGGGCAGGCTATCACGACTACCATGACAGGCTGCCAGGACAGGCTATCACTACTGCCATGACAGGCTACCAGGACAGCCTATCATGATTGCCATGACAGGCTACCAGGACAGCCTATCACGACTGCCATGACAGGACAGGTTACCAAGATAGGCTATCACGACTACCATGACAGGCTACCAGGACAGCCTATCACGACTACTAAGACAGGCTATCACGACTACCATGACAGGCTACCAAGACAGGGTATCACGACTACCATGACAAGCTACCATGACAGGTTACCATGTTAGGTTACCATGATAGGTTATCACGACTACCATGACAGGCTAACAGGACAGGCTATCACGACTACCATGACAGGCTACCAAGACAGGCTATCACGACTGCCATGACAGGCTACCAGGACAGGCTACCAAGACAGGCTATCACGACTACCATGACAGGCTACCAAGACAGGTTATCACGACTGCCATGACAGGCTACCAGGACAGGCTATCACGACTGCCATGACAGGCTACCAGGACAGGCTATCACGACTACCATGACAGGCTATCACGACTGCCATGACAGGCTACCAAGACAGGCTATCACGACTGCCATGACAGGCTACCATGACAGGCTACCAAGACAGGCTATCACGACTACCATGACAGGCTACCATGACAAGTTGCCATGATAGGTTATCACGACTACCATGACAGGCTAACAGGACAGGCTATCACAACTACCATGACAGGCTACCAAGACAGGCTATCACGACTGCCATGACAGGCTACCAGGACAGGCTATCACGACTACCATGACAGGCTACCAAGACAGGCTATCACGACTACCTTGACAGGCTACCAAGATAGACTGTCACGACTGCCATGACAGGTTACCAGGACAGGCTTTCACGACTACCTTGACAGGCTACCAAGATAGACTGTCACGACTGCCATGACAGACTACCAAGACAGGCTATCACGACTACCTTGACAGGCTACCAAGATAGACTGTCACGACTGCCATGACAGGTTACCATGACAGGCTATCACGACTGCCATGAAAAGCTACCAGGACAGGCTATCACGACTGCCATGAAAGGCTACCAGGACAGGCTATCACGACTGCCATGCCAGGCTACTAAGATAGGCTATCACGACTGCCATGACAGGCTATCAGGACAGGCTACCATACTAACAAACACTACCAATCAATTTATTACGTCCTCACCTCACCATTTATATAGACCTGCGGATTGAGATAGAATTCCCTGAAAACCACCAACAAGCGTGACGTATTCAGCTTTCCTGACTCTGGTGATTGTGTTTAGAGTGAAGATAGTTATCTATAGCTCCTATAGTCGAAAACGTCACACTATTTTTTCCCCGTTTTATTTTCTTCCCGCAGGCTTTACATCTATAGTTGGCTGAGCCTCCCCACACAAACTATGCCAGCTCGGATCACAACAAACTGTAGATATAATTAGACCTACCGGGTGAGAGGAAATTCCCGGAAAATCCTCCATATAGCGTGACGTATTTCAATTTTGCCAGCAGTGGTGGTTGTATAGTTAGTAAAAGTAAAAAAGTAAACGTCTTACTACATAAGCTAACAAGAGCTGTCCCTTCGTAAAAAAAAAGTAAAGTACCCCGTCACGCCAAGTGGCGTATAGGGAATATGGTGTTAGTGACCCTATATTTTACAGACCTTCAGCACATGATGTTTGGGGTAATGTGGTCAGTAATACGCCCGTGCTGCTTTACTTTCCCAGAAAAAAATCCGGTACCCATTTAAGGCTGGGTGAACCCGGATGCCGTCCGTTGGGATTGAACCCTACCCCTTGTCCGTGGTAGTCCAGTTCACTAACCACTGAGCTATCGCGGCTCCACCTGTTGTATAGTTAGTCGTCTATATTTTTATAGTTAAAAACGTCACACTGGTTGGAGGGTTTTCCGGTTTTATTTTCTGCCCGTATGCCTTAGTAAATCTATAGTCGGCTGTGTTCTACCATAGCCATCTAAAGATTTTTAAAGGCTTGCGGGTTGACAGGACATTCCCAGAAAACCTCCAACTAGTGTTACGTTTCAACAGTTAAGAAGGGGCGGTTCTGGTTAGAGCAACATCCGATACGATGTCCAGCCCTCTCTGGATAGTGAGATCCGATGTCTAGCCCTCTCTGGGTAGTGAGATCCGATGTCTAGCCCTCTCTGGGTAGTGAGATCCGATGTTTAGCCCTCTCTGGTTAGTGAGATCCGATGTCTAGCCCTCTCTGGGTAGTGAAATCTGATGTCTAGTCCTCTCTGGGTAGTGAGATCCGATGTCTAGCCCTCTCTGGGTAGTGAGATCCGATGTCTAACCCTCTCTGGGTAGTGAGATCCGATGTCTAGCCCTCTCTGGGTAGTGAGATCCGATGTCTAGCCCTCTCAGGGTAGTGAGATCCGATGTCTAGCCCTTTCTGGGTAGTGAGATCCGATGTCTAGTCCTCTCTGGGTAGTGAGATCCGATGTCTAGCCCTCTCTAGATAGTGAAATCCGATGTCTAGCCCTCTCTGGGTAGTGAGATCCGATGTCTAACCCTCTCTGGGTAGTGAGATCCTATGTCTAGCCCTCTCTGGGTAGTGAGATCCGATGTTTATCCCTCTCTAGATAGTGAAATCCGATGTCTAGCCCTCTCTGGGTAGTGAGATCTGATGTCTGGCCCTCTCTGGATAGTGAGATCCTATGTCTAGCCCTCTCTGGGTAGTGAGATCCAATGTCTAGCCCTCTCTTTGGTAGTGAAATCCGATATTTAGCCCTCTCTGGGTAATGAGATCCGATGTCTTACCCTCTCTGGGTAATGAGATCCGATGTCTTACCTTCTCTGGGTAGTGAGATCCGATGTCTAACCCTCTAGAATATTCATAATAAATATGAGGTCATGTTTCATTCGAACCAGTTTAAAAAAGCCCTAACAGTTAAAAAAAGAAAAAAAAAACAGGCTATAAATTTTACTGCTGCCCTGGCAAACTCATCGGCTAAAACCCACCATACGGTAGTTCCATGATGGTGCACTTTACCAAGAGGCCCCTGGCATTTCCTCGAGATGCTCGGATTCGTCCTGTGTGGGGTGATGATAATGATAGCACAAACAATCAAAGATATGAATTCCTACTTGTATTAATAATTATTATTTTTAGTCTAACCCATTAGAAAATGGGAGCCGCGATATCTCAGTGATTAGGGAATTGGACTACACTGGACAAGAGGTAGGGTTCGATCCCAATCGAGGTCTTCCGGTTTACCCAGCCTTTAATGGGTGCCGGATTTTTTTTCTGGGAAAGTAAAGCGGCACGGACGTAATACCGATCATATTACCCCAAAAATCATGTGCCGAGGGTCTGTAAAATTTATGGTTACTAACACCATATTCCCAATATGCCACATGGCGTGACGGGGGTACTCTACTTTTTTTTTACTTTACTTTATATTAAAAACTCAGAGGTGAACAAAGAACGGAGAAGATGCATTAAAGGGATAAGAGGAAATATATAAATGAACTAGCTAAAGAGGCAGAAGAAGCAGCAAATAAAGGGAATATGAAAGAATTGTACAACTGCACAAAGAAATTAAATGGAAAAAACAAACAGATCAATGCCTTTATTAAAGATAAGAAAGGAAATCTGCTTAGTAATATAAGGGAACAAATGGAGAAATGGAAAGAGCACTTTGAAGAACTTTTGAACAGACCCGGCTCAAATAATCCTCCAGATATACTACCAGCAGAAGAAAAGTTACGCGTTAACTGTGGAAAACCAAGCAAAGAAGAAATAATGAAAGCCATCAAACTATTAAAAAATGGTAAAGCCACAGGACCAGATGAAATTCCTTCGGAAGCCATCAAAGCAGATATTAACACCTCTACCTAGATGCTACATAATCTATTAGATACAATTTGGGAGAGGAAAGAAATACCTAAAGACTGGAAAGAAGGTTATATGATCAAACTACCAAAGAAAAGAAACTGAACATTTTAGAAAGCATAAACATAGACAGCAAAGATCTAAGAATAATAAAGAACATGTACTGGCAACAAACAGCGGACATAAGAGCTGGAAACCAATTGGGAATGTTTCAACAAATAAAACAGGGTGTTAGACAAGGTTGTGTGCTGTCACGAGATGTGTTTAATATTTATAGTGAGATTATTTTAAGATCAATAATGGGCATGCCTGGAAAAACAATTGGAGGTCATAATATAAATAATCTAAGGTATGCTTATGATACAGTATTAATAGCTATGAGTGAAAATGAGTTACAAGAAATGTTGGACATTATAGTGAAAGAAAGCAAAAATAAAGGACTCAGCCTTAATAGCAAAAAGACAGAGGAAATGGTAACAACAAAGAAAAAGACATCACCTCAGTGCAAAATAAAGACAAGTGGAACAATATTAAAACAGGTAAATGAATTTAAATATTTGGGAACTTTGTTAACCTCAGACGGAATATGTACAAAAGAGGTGAGATGCAGAATGGCTCAGGCAAAAGCAGCTTTCCAAAAAAATGAGGAAAATACTGTGCAATCCATTTTTGACAATAGAAACAAGAAAAAGAGTTCTTAAATGTTATGTAGAGCCAGTCTTAACATATGGATGCGAGTCATGGACAATAGGACAACAGACAAGAAAATCACTGGAGTCTGTAGAAATGTGGTTTTACAGAAGAATGTTGAGAATACCATGGACATTTAAGAAGAGCAATAAAGAGGTTCTGAGAGAGGTCAAAACAAAAAGAGAGCTAATTTCCAATGTTAGGAACAGGCAATCATCATTTTTTGGCCTTGTAATGAGAAGAGAACAACTGGAATATATTGTAACAACTGGAACAATTGAGGGACGAAGAGATAGAGGAAAGCAAAGAGAAAATATAACACACAGCTTAAGAGAATGGCTTGACAGAAAGTCAACAACAGAAATGATAAATAGCTGCCGTGATCGAAAGTTGTGGAGAGACATGATCACCTACGCCACTAGGCCCGGTACTTGATGATGATGACCAAAGAAAGGAAGTTTGACGCGCGCTCTAACGTTGCTGCTTTAATGTAGGTACCCATGTGTATTCATTTATTTAACAGCTCGCGGAACACCAATAAGTTCATTAAACAAACGATGTATGCCATGGTACTCAAGAATTATTTTGTGTTTGCTCACCTCTCAGTCTTGAAGCTATTCCAAAGCGAATCATGGTTAACGTCGAACTAAGCGACATCAGGTCGGCGGATTCTATTATGAATATAAATATTTTTCCCTGCAATGATTTTCCTTGCGATGAATATCCGTACAAGCCGCACGCGTGTCCGCCCAAATGACCGATCATATCCAATTTCTTGTACTTGTGCTCCCCTGTTAATCAATACATTTTCAAAATGACAATTTATTTTTTCCCACTTAAAGTATCTTTTATTACTCCTGTTTCATTTGTAGCCGCTACAAAATGTCATTACTTGCTTTCTTCCCCGCAGACTAAATCTTATCATGCTTTAAGATTCCCACAATCGCATGGCTTCAATATTCATCGTCTTTAATTATTTTATAATGTTTATATCTGACAGTTATCTGTCACTGAAGCTTTAGTTGGTTTGCTCATTATGTCCATGATTCATAAAATACTAATACTTCCTCTATTGTACATTCAAAGAGATTTCAAGAAGATCATTTTTAAAGTTATTAGAAACAAAATTTGGCTACAAATTGAATGCTGCATCCCATGAAACACGAAGAGATGCTCTAATCTTTCATTTGTTTGTGATAAACATTAACATCTGTAATTCAGAAATAGACATTAACATAAGTAATTCAGAAATAGACATTAACATAAGTAATTCAGAAATAGACATTAACATAAGTAATTCATATATGAACATTAGCATAAGTAATTAATACATAGACATTAACATAAGTAATTCATACATAGACATTAACATAAGTAATTCATAAATAGACATTAACATAAGTAATTCATACATGAACATTAATATAAGTAATTAATACATAGATATTAACATAAGTAATTCATACATAGACATTAACATAAAAAATGCATACATGAACATTAACATAAATAATTCATACATAGACATTAACATAAATAATTCATACATATACATTAACATAAATAATTAACAAATATACATTAATATAAATAATTCATACATAGATATTAACACAAATAATTCATACATAGACATTAACATAAATAATATTCATACATAGACATTAACATAAATAATTTACACATGGACATTAACATAA
Organism: Megaustenia siamemsis; assembly: GCA_032433765.1. NCBI lineage: Eukaryota > Metazoa > Mollusca > Gastropoda > Stylommatophora > Ariophantidae > Megaustenia > Megaustenia siamemsis. Next base: position 40,137,876 of record JAVIAB010000059.1, on the reverse strand, counting down.
ATAATTAACAAATAGACATTAACATAAATAATACATACATAGATATTAACACAAATAATTCATACATAGACATTAACATAAATAATATTCAATCATAGACGTTAACATAAATAATTAACAAATAGACATTAACATAAATAATTCATACATAAAAAATAACATAAATAATTCATACATGAACATTAACATAAATAATTCACACATGGACATTAACATAAATAATTAACAAATAGACATTAACATAAATAATTCATACATAGACATTAACATAAATAATTAGCAAATAGACATTAACATAAATAATTCATACATGAACATTAACATAAATAATTCATACATGAACATTAACATAAATAATTCATACATGAACTTTAACATAAATAATTCATACATGAACATTAACATAAATAATTCCTACATGAACATTTAATTTAGCTAAACCTTTTTACGCTTTGTGTGTGGTCTCGTGTCACACAATTAAACCACTTCTGTACAATATCAGTTATAAGAATAAGAGGAATGTTCTATGTTCGAGGCAACTTCATAAAAAAATTGCTGCAAAATATCAAAGAAAGTAATTAAAATGATACTTTGATTCGTAAACAAACAGTTGTACTCTGTTCGATGCTAAAGTATTAAAAACATGAATCACAATATTATTCCCATTGTATTCCTAGTGTTAGTTTTAATCTTTAGTGACATTCCTTTAAATGTAAAAAATATATTATGTAGGACTATCAAATATTTACTAAAATATGGCAAAATAAACAAATTAAACAACAACAATACTTAATATTAGATTGTGCAAATTTTATTATCAACAATCAATATTTTATCATCATTCATCATAATCATTATGCGCCATACCGGTTGGCGTAAGCGATCATGTCCTTCCACAATCTTCTATCCACACTGCATCGTATCAATTCTGTTGTTGACTGTTTTCCATGCCATGACACCAAGCTATCCAGTATTTTCTCTCCTTTGTCGTCTGCGATCTCTCTTTCCTTTTATTTTGCCAGTTGTAACCAAGTATTCCAACTTTCCTCTTCTCATGATGTGCCAAAAAATATTGATTGTTTCTTTCTGATGATTTTTAGGAGTTGCCTTTTTGTTTTGGCCTCTTTGGGAATTTCCTCATTGGTCTTTTTAGCTGTTTAGGGAACTTTCAACAATCTTCAGAAAAATCCCATCTCTGTGGCCTCTAATCGTCTTTGTTTGTCTACTGTCTATGATTCGGTTCCATAGGTCAGAATTGGTTCTATATAGCACCGATGAACTCTCTTTCTCATTTCTATTGACATAGTTTTGTTGCATAAGATACTTTACATTTTCTGAAAGGCTATTTTGGCCTGAGCTATTCAGCTTTTTATGTTTATATTTGATGTGCAGCTTTAATTATCAAAAATCAATATGTGAGTGTACGATGTATACATTTCCTGTCAGGAACAGGTAGACCTACGCCGTGACTTTACAACTATCAATTTTGTTTGTTTACATGACTCGCCTTCCGGAAGGTATGAGTCACTGCCCTTTTGCCGGATGTTTTCCAAGACAATTGTACAAATGAATCTATAAATCTCCGTAGTTAATTTAACTTTAAAAAATATGGACTAGATATGAATATCAAAGGGAGCCGCGGTAGCTCAGTGGTTAATGAACTGGACTACAAAGGACAAGAGGTAGGGTTCGATCATAACCGAACGCTTCCGTTTCAAGCAGCCTTTAATTGGTACCGGATTTTTTTCTGGGAAAGTAAGGCGGCACGGGCGTAATACCGACCACATTACCCAAAAAATCATGTGCCGAAGGTCTGGGAAATTTATGGTCACTAACACCATATTCCCTACATTCCACTAGACGTGACGGGGGTACTTTACTTTTTTACTTATGAATATCAAAGAGACTAAAACTATGATCATAAACAAAGACAATTCTCAAGGCCTACAATTAAATATCAAAATTGAAGGAATACAGTTCTGGAGACAGTTCAGAACTACAACTACCTGGGGCATACTATAACCAGTGATGGAAAATGTACAACTGAAATAAATAAAAGAATAGGTATAGCAAAAAGTAATTTTAATGCTATGAAAAATATACTAGCATCAAAACAAGTAACATCAGGGCTAAAATTAAGAATAGCAAAATGTTACATCTTCTCAATATTCCTGTATTGTGTAGAAACATGGACATTAGACAAGAAAACAAAACAGAACAGAGAATTGAAGCCTTTGAAATGTGAATATATAATAGAATAGGTAGAATTGGATGGAAAAGAAAGAAAAACAAATGCCGAAGTTTTAAAACAGCTAAAAACGAATAGAGATCTACTAAACACAATTAGGACAAGACAAATGCAATTTTTGGGGTATGATAACAGACAAAACAGCCTACTAAAAGTAATATTGGAATGGAAAATACAAGGTAAAAAAGGCAGAAGCAGACTAAGTCTAACATGGACGAGAAACGTCAAAAGATGGACAAGTCAGCCTATGACAACCTGCACCATCAAAGCAAGAAACAGAGTGGAATGGCGACCCATGGTAGCCAACCTTCGTTGCGGAGATGGTATTCAATGATGGTGATAGTCTGGATTGGAAAATGTACACACCAAAAAGAAAGAAAAAACAAGAAGCGCAGAAAAATTAGTAAGTTTAGAGTTTAGAAAAGCATTCAACTGGCATCGGTAGACATAGCGTGTTGATATTAGTCCAGCGTATAAGACTTGCTTTTTCTCATCTGTTTTGATCGTGTTTTGATATTCCGATTGTTTAAGATAAATGATATCGCATGACGGGAAAAAGATGGCTGTGTTCACTTTCTGTGCGGTTTCGCTTTATGTCTTTTGGCGTGTGCTGAGACTGCTGTGATGAGGACTACAGCTACCTTTCTTTGTTTGGGAGATGAGATATTAATTCGAATTATTCCACTGGCACGGGTGATTGAGCAATTATGGATTTCAATTCGTTTGCAGTGATACCGGGACCTACCATAACCATAAGCTATATCACGCGGCTCCAAATAAGATTGTATCATGGAGTTTATTACCCGAAAACAAAGTTACAAGAGAGGGGGGTGAAGAAGAAACCAGAAAAATGAGGGGAAAATGTGAAGAAAAAGAGACATAACCTTAACCACAATAGACTGTCTCTGAGAAATGTTTACACAAATACTGGTAAGTTTAATTATACGATAACTGGATCATGGGTGTCCGGTTAGCGCAATCGATAGGCGGTTGGCTTACCACGGCAACAGCCGGGGTTCGTAATCCTGGCGAGGACACCTGGGTTTTACTAATTCCCTAAAAATTAGTAGGAGCCGCGATAGCTCAGTGGTTAGTGAACTGGACTACTACGGACAAGGGGTAGGGTTCGATCCCAACCGACGGCTCCGGGTTCACCCAGCCTTAAATGGGTACCGGATTTTTTCTGGGAAAGTAAAAGCAGCACGGGCGTAATACCGACCACATTACCCCAAAAATCATGTGCTGAAGGTCTGTAAAATATAGGGTCACTAACACCATATTTCCCTATACGCCACTTGGCGTGACGGGGGGTACTTTACTTTACTTTTATAACTGGATCATAACTACTTTAGATACTGTTGTATGTTTTCATCTAAAAGTAGTATTTTAGTTCTAATCTTAGACAGTTTGCATCGTTTATGGATAAAGCTGTCTGAAGCTATTACATGACACTCATGCTTACAACTGATATTTTATGGAGGTCATTTCAATTTGGCGACACAACACACAGGACTTACATTTTTTTGAACTAAATGAATATTAATCTACCAATGATATTTTAGTTGAATAATGCTCCTAAACAAAAATATTAAAGAGTAGCAAATCTGAGAGTGTCGGAGAATGCAATGTTAAGTTGTTGACCACAACAGTTTTTTATTTTTATTTTAAGATACACATAAGATAAGGTATAAAAGGATGATAATGGCAGGACAAAATCACTAACATAGAATTATGGAAATGTACCAGTCAAATGCCAGTGGATAAAGAGATACAGCGAAGACTATGGCGCTGGATAGGACACACACTGCAGAAGCCAACTGAGAGTATTACACAACAGTCCCTTTCTTTGGAATCCCCAGGGGAAAATACAAAGAGGAAGACCAAAGAATTCGTGGAGAATACAGATAGAAGCAGAGATGAAGATGATGGAGAAGACATGGAATGATCTTAAAAGAATGGCAAGAAACAGAACGAATTGGAAAGTGTTTATTGAAGACGTATTCTCCACAGGGAGCTGAAAGGTAGAAGAAGAAGAAGTTAACGTAAAGTATGAGACGTGAATCGGCGTCTTAGCACTCGAGTTTCCCACCCATATGTGCTAGACCGTCTATCCAGAAGTGGTCGGAGAGTTCTAGACTGTATCGCTTCAAACATCGAAACTTACGATCCAAGGCTGCATTCCTCACCTTCCCAGAGTAACTACCCTAGTACCCATTTCTACCAGAGGCTGGGTCGACAGCGGGGTATATTTTTTTTTTCCAACCACGAGTACAATTCACACTGCTTCCGGTGGGAATCGAACACGTGGTGTTCGAACGTCGGTAGCCCATTCGAGAGGTTTTCCCAACGAGGCTACCGATGCCAGCAAGATCTCATAGTCACTTTGAATATATAATAAGAGAAACACGTTCATATTACCCTCCTGAAAAGATACGACTCCCAGGCGTCGACCTCCTGCTGCACTGCCTCTAATGCTGCTAACATTAACAAAGATTATTTCTGAATTGTGCTGCTACACATTAACAAAGATAATACTGAACTGTGCTGCTAACATTAACAAAGATTATTTCTGAACTGTGCTGCTAACATTAACAAAGATAATTCTGAACTGTGCTGCTACACATTAACAAAGATTAATTCTGAACTGTGCTACTAACGTTAAAAAAGATTAATTCTCAACTGTGCTACTAACCTTAACAAAGATTAATTCTGAACTGTGCTACTAACGTTAACAAAGATTAATTCTGAACTGTGCTACTAACGTTAGCAAAGATTAATTCTGAACTGTACTACTAACGTTAACAAAGATTAATTCTGAACTGTACTACTAACGTTAACAAAGATTAATTCTGAACTGTACTACTAACGTTAACAAAGATTAATTCTGAACTGTGCTACTAACGTTAACAAAGATTACTTCTGAACTGCACTACCAACGTTAACAAAGAATAATTCTGAACTGTGCTACTAACATTAACAAAGATTAATTATCAATTGTACTACTAACGTTAACAAAGATTAATTCTGAACTGCACTACCAACGTTAACAAAGAATAATTCTGAACTGTGCTACTAATGTTAACAAAGATTAATTCTGAACTGTACTACTAACGTTAACAAAGATTAATTCTGAACTGTACTAATAACGTTAACAAAGATTAATTCTGAACTGTACTACTAATGTTACCAAAGATTAATTCTGAACTGTGCTACTAACGTTAACAAAGATTAAATCTGAACTGTGCTACTAATGCTACCAAAGATTAATTCTGAACTGCACTACCAACGTTAACAAAGAATAATTCTGAACTGTGCTACTAATGTTAACAAAGATTAATTCTGAACTGTACTACTAACGTTAACAAAGATTAATTCTGAACTGTGCTACTAATGTTAACAAAGATTATTTCTGAACTGTGCTGCTAACATTAACAAAGATTATTTCTGAACTGTGCTGCTAAAATTAACAAAGATAATTCTGAACTGTGTTGCTACACATTAACAAAGATTAATTCTGAACTGTGCTGCTACACATTAACAAAGATTAATTCTGAACTGTGCTGCTACACATTAACAAAGATTAATTCTGAACTGTACTACTAACGTTAACAAAGATTAATTTTGAACTGTACTACTAACGTTAGCAAGATTAATTCTGAACTGTGCTACTAACGTTAGCAAAGATTAATTCTGAACTGTACTACTAACGTTAACAAAGATTAATTCGGAACTGTACTACTAACGTTAACAAAGATTAATTCTGAACTGTACTACTAACGTTAACAAAGATTAATTCTGAACTGTACTACTAATGTTAACAAAGATTAATTCTGAACTGTACTACTAATGTTAACAAAGATTAATTCTGAACTGTACTACTAATGTTAACAAAGATTAATTCTGAACTGTACTACTAATGTTAACAAAGATTAATTCTGAACTGTACTACTAATGTTAACAAAGATTAATTCTGAACTGTACTACTAATGTTAACAAAGATTAATTCTGAGATGTGCTACTAACGTTAACAAAGATTAATTCTGAACTGTACTACTAATGTTAACAAAAATGAACTCCAAACTTTGTCTATTTTCTTTTCTCACCGACATGTTTTGAGAGTCTCAGCTTTCGGTTACTGCAACCAATAATTATTTTTCATGAAAAATACCGACCTGCCATGATGCTGACCATCCATTCATGTGCCGAAGGTTAGAAGAAAAATATATATTAGCTGCTAATATCATATTTCCTATATTTCACCAGGCATGACAAACACGCCTTAAATGGGTACCGGATTTTTTTCTGGGAAAGTAAAGCAGCACAGGCGTAATACCGACCACATTACCCCAAAAATAATGTGCTGAAGGTCTGTAAAATATAGGGTCACTAACACCATATTTCCCTATACGCCACTTGGCGTGACGGGGGTACTTTACTTTTTTTTATGACAAACACGGTTAGTATGTGTAATATAGAGGCAAGAATATAATTTGATTTGTTGTAGCTTTCAAGGATAGAATAACACTCTTAGACCACTCTCCTAATATTGCAAAATATATAAAGAAATTAACATTCAGTGCAGTAAGGCAAACCAAATAGTGGAATAGCTAATCTATCTCCTACAGCACAATAACATGCCTCTCAGCACAACAGAACATCTTTTAACCTTTGTTTAAGTCTTTGTTGTTTCAATATATGTTATTTTTTACATAATGATAGCTTTTACCGAAACTTTTTTCAGCAGTTTTTCTCGACTCTATACAAATTTAGCTGCTTAATACCATTTGGGGTAAAGGCACAAAAATGCATACAAATTATAAAAATGCGAAGCAACCGTTGCGCTAATGATAGGATGAAAAGAAAGCGTTTTTTTTGTTTATTTTACCTTTTTCTGAAGCTGGACCCGCATAATTTTTAATATTATATATATATATATATATATATATATATATATATATATATATATATATATATATATATATATATATAAAACATATATGCATATCTCTTCAGCAGTGTTAAACATGGCCACTCACAACGAATAAAGTCACCACAGAAATGATATTTTTGAGAAAACAAAGTTAGTCACCACAGAAATGAATGAGATATTTGAGAAAGGCAGTTGAAGTGATCAGAAGAGACAAAATCAGAAACCAGGTAATAGAAAGAGTTGACACAGCCCCAAGCAAAGGCAACAAATGACATGTTTCTCAACATGGATAGATTATCTAGTAATGCTGTACCTTACAAGACATACATAACAAGAGGAAGACACAGAATGTGAGGCAAACACAAACAACGATAGAGTTCCGACATCGGATAAATTCTACAATGACATATCATGAGAAGAGGAAAGTTGGAATACTTAATTATAACTGCAAAATATAGGGAAAGAGAGATCACGGACGACTAAGAAAGAAGATTCAAGATAGCTTTGTGTCATGGCGCAGACATTCAGTTAACAACAGAATTGGTAGATAATATGCACCGTGGACTGAGAATTGTGGAAGGACATGATCACCCATGCCAGTCAGTATGGCACATGATGATACACCTTCTCCATTACAAATGGGAATATAGTTAAGTTGAACTTTGTTCTAACAAACTTGATAGAGAAGCAAACATTGATAGAGAAGCAAACATTGATACCATAATTCAGAACTGTATGTTACATTAGAATCATCATTTCTGCACTCCAGGCGAACTCTTAGGTGCTCTGATTATCCCCTCAGAACATTGAGAGAGCTTCGAGGAGAACCCTGACCCACATGCACGAACTCCGTTGCCCCGCCAGATACCCGGCGGTGTGCTTTGATTTTCTGGACAAATTTGCACGGACCTCAGCCGTATTTGGTCTACTCTTTATATTTGTAACTGCCAAGGGTTCTTTAACGTGCGCGAGTGCTCGCGGAACTTCCACGTGTTCTCCATTCTGCGAGAGAGCTAGAGATCGAATCTCAGCACCTCACGGTTACTTACTAATTCTTACTCTGGATCTTCTTTCTTCTTTTTCTTTTCTCTTTCCACTGATACCTAAAAGGTGTCGTGGTTATATCATTTGTCGTTCTTGAGCTGCTTGAATTGTCTGAATTAGTGATTTTCCTTTGTTGTTACATGTCTCTGTCACTGCATCTATCCATCTTCTTCTGGGTCTTCCACTTGGTCTTTTCCCATGCATTCTTGGGAAGAACGCTCTTGATGGTGATTGGTGAGGATTCATTCTGACTAGGTGGCCAAACCATTTGGTTGGTTGGTTGGTTGGTTGGTTGGTTAGTTGGTTGGTTGGTTGGTTGGTTGGTTGGTTGGTTACGTTCGCCCGATGACTAAAGTATTCTAGAGTATCCGTAGACTGTAGACTTCCTCTTCGTCATCCGCCCTTAAAAGGACGTTAAGTGGGCGTGTTTGCGTTGTGTTGTAGTTTGCAGTGTAACACTGTGATATTTGCGCCTTTCGGCCCAACACATCCGACTTTAGCACGACGTTTTTGAGTACCGGGTTGCCTTCACTCCTCGATCCCTGCACGCTTGGCCAGACTAGACAGGTTAGTCTGTTACTGGAGGCACCGCGGAGAGGTGCAGCAGAGTCTGAATGGTTTTGGTTCACCGATCCTGGCGCAAGCCATCACCTATGAGTCGTTGACAACTTCCAGCTCTGGTGCTGGGAGGCGCGCCTTCGCCTCCAAACCATTTAAGTTGTTGTTGTTCTATATATTTGCTGGGTTAATTTCCATATTGTAGTTTGTGCAACTTCTGTCTAGGTTTCCATCTTCTGTGAACAATGTGTCCAAATACTTGAATTCCTCTACTTGTCAGAAATAAATCACAAATTAATCCTGTAATCCTGGAGGGGAAAATACAGGGTAAAAGAGGCAGAGGCAGACCACGACTAACATGGACGAGTAACATCAAAAGATGGACAAGTCAACCTATGACTTGATTTTTTTAGTTTACATATTTTGAATATTTTTGTTTTAATGTTTCGTTATTAGTTTTGTGTGTGTGTTTTTCTTGTTTGTTCCTGCTGAAGGCCTGTTGGGCCGAAACGTCGTTTAGTCTGTGTCGTCCACTTATCACGTAAAGCTTCTAACATACCATTTTTTGTATTTTTAAATTTTTCCTCATATTCAGCTTTACTGCAGCTTCGCATTTTTATGCATTCATTTGCATTTCTTTGCCATAACCTCTCAACCTATGACAACCTGCATCATCAGTGCAGGTCCAAATCACACGGAAGAACACTTGAATATCTTTTACTACGGGCATTGAAATTCTTTTATAACTTAAATTTGACTCCCATCGAAAATTGCATCGTGTTGCCAGCGCAGTCACACACCTGCTGTCGAATACTCTGGGTCTTCAATCTCCCATATTGTGTAGACTCACTTGATATTCTTCATAGATGAGCAAACCACTTCATTTATTATCTCTGCATGTAGTTCATCTGTAGTTCTGACTGGGAACATCTGCCAAGTGATCTCACATATTGGAGAGCATGTATCATCATCATCATCATCATCGAGTGCCGTCTCCGCAACGAAATATGGCTACCATGGAGCGGCCTTTCTGCTCTGTCTCTTGCTTTGATGGCGCAGGCTGTCATGACTTGTCCATCTTTTGATGTTACTCGTCCATGTTAGTCTTGGTCTGCCTCTTTTACCTTGTATTTTCCCTTCCAATATTACTTTTAGTAGGCTGTTGTGTCTTTTAACATGCCCCCCCCCAACAATTTCATTTGTCTTGTCTTAATTGTATTTAGTAGCTCTCTTTTTATTTTCAGTTGTTTTAAAACTTCATCGTTTGTTATCTTTTCTTTCCATCCAATTCTACCTATTCTTCTATATATCAACATTTCAAAGGCTTCTCTGTTCTGTTTTCGCGTCTAGTCCATGTTTCTGCACCATATAGGAATATTGAGAAGATGTAACATTTTGCTATTCTTAGTTTTAGCCCTGCTGTTATTTGTTTTGATGTTAGTATGTTCTTCATGACATTAAAATTACTTTTTGCCATTCCTATTCCTTTTGTTTATTTCAGTTGTACATTTTCCATCACTGGTTATAGCATGCCTAAGGTAGTTGTAATTCTGAACTGTCTTCAGGTCTATTCCTTCAATTTTGATACCCACTTGTGGCTTTTGGGTATTTTCTTTGTTTATGATCATAGTTTTAGTCTTTTTGATATTCATATCTAGTCTATATTTTTGCTTGTCATGTTTATTTCATTAAGTAAGGGAAAATTGAAAAAAATTGAAAAAATGGTATGGTAAAAGCTTTACGTGATTAGTAGACGATACAGATTTGAACGACGTTTCGGCCCAATATGCCTTCAACAGGAACAAACAAACAACACGCACACACACAGATATGTAAGTAAATAAAACTAATCCTACATAGCTAACTAGTAACGAAATATCCAAAACAAAATAATAGAAATTGGTTAAAGAAAAGAAAAATGACTTCCCTGTGTCGTGGACCGTGGTCAGAACGGGAAAAGGGCGAGTCACACGGGTCTAGCTGTAATTATACCCTCTGGTCAGGTGAAGGGTTCTAAAAATGCACGAGCGGGGGGAACGCTGTCTAGGTAACCTCGACTGTAAAGACACTGACAATGTCTAAAAGTATCTAAGGGCCCGTAAATACATGTATACACACACAGGTGCGTGTATACATATATACACGTACAAACAGACATGCACCTGCTTATACATATCAACATACACCTACATATACATACATATACATATATATGCATACGTACCTGCACACACACATACAAGCATGTATATATATATATATATATATACATATGTACACACACATGCATGTGCACACCCATACAGGGACAATCATATATATTTAGAAATGTGCGCATAACGCACATATCACCAGAAGAGTACACACCGGGGTCGGTGTGGAAAAACAGAGGAGAAAGAATAGAGCAGTAGAATAACAGATACTCAAAAGGCTGAGAGTGGGGTACAATAAAAACATATGAGGGGTAAGTAGCACAGAAAAAAAGAGGTGTAGGAAAACACCGATGTGTCTCAGTGGGGACTAGTGGAGGTGAGCTATGAATGGCATGGCATAGTAGATAGATTAAAGAGCCCAACATGGGCAGTAGAGAAGGCTATGCAAAAGGGAAGGAATAACCGAAAGGGAACTATGTGTACGAGTGTGATACATTCATGCCTCGTGGTGTCAGCGAGCCATACTGGATTATGAGGCGGTTCTCCAAAGCGAATCGGCTGCGGTCGCCAGAGTGACAATGGGCAATACCAATGATACGGATGTCGTCTTTGCCCTTGTGATCTGGGCTTTGTGATGTTCACAAAATCTTTCGCTAAACGTCTTCCGACTCGCCAATGTACGTCAGGTGGCATCGTTGGCACGGGACACACATGTGAAGCCATGCTTGATCTCGAACCATCCATTAGAGAATAAGACCGAGTCAGTAAGGAGCACATAGGCACAGGTGATACAGTTACGACCACAAGGGGCCGTACCGACGTGTTGATGGTCGGAGCGAGGGAGAGCTCCTAACCAGAATATCTCCCAAATTCCTGTCCCGCTTGAAGGCGATCATCGGGGGATCACTAAAAAGTAGACGGGTAGTGGGATCAGAGAGGAGAATGTAACGGTAGCGGTTGAGTGTCTTCACAGCAGCTAAATTGTGAGGGTGATAGGTGAGGGTGAGTATGGTACTCTCAGAGGGAGGGGCGGTGGAAGGAGTGAGTGCATCGGGACGGGAGATAAGGAGGACTCGCTTGAGGGTAGACTGGAGGATCGAATCTGGATAAAGCCGACGGCTGGAGAAACTTAACATGAGGTGAGCTTGTTGGAGGAAATCTTGGTCATCCTGGCAGATGCGACGGAGACGCAATAACTGAGAGAACGGAACTGAATCACGACAAGAAGGTGAATGGGATGAAGTGTAGAGAAGATAACAATGGCCGTCTGTGGGTTTATAAAAAACCGAGGTGTAGAGGCCAGAAGTGCCCAAAGAAACAATAAGATCTAGGAAGGTAACAGAAGAAGTGGATATACAAGATGTGATCTTAATAGCTTTGTGATAGCTACCAATGTAGTCGATAAACCTGAAGAGGTCATCCTCAGGTAGGTCGGTAAGTCCGAAGCAGTCATCAATGTACCGAAGGTATATGATGGGAAGGGGACCTTAATATGAATTGAGAATTTGGTGTTCAAGGTAACCCATAAATAGGCAAGCATAGCTAGGGCCCATCTTGGTGACCATGGCTACTCCACTAACTTGGTCATAGAAGTTACCATTGAACTCAAAGGTGTTGAGGTTGAGTACAAGCTCAGTAAGGCGGAGAAGAGTTGCAGTATCAACAGAGGGGTGTTGCCTCTGGTCAAGAAAGAACCGTAGAGCCAGGAGGCCGTCGGAGTGAGGAATAGAGAAATAGAGATAGCAAACATCAAGGGCGAAAAGTCGGTATGAGCGACCACAGGAGAGAGAGATGGAAGAGAAGATACTCAAGGCAAGGTTAGTGTCCTTGACATATGAAGGAAGACTAACTACCATGGGCTGGAAGACATTTCATTAAGTAATTGTTGTAATACCGGTTGGCATAGGCGATCATGTCCTTCCACAATCTTCTATCTAAGTGCATTGTATCAGTTCTGTTGTTGGCTGTTTTCCATGCCATGACACCAATCTATCCAGTATTTTCTCTCTTTGTCGTCCGCGATCTCTCTTTCCTTTTATTTTTCCAGTTGCAACCAAGTATTCCAACTTTCCTCTTCTCATGATGTGCCCGAAAAATGTTGATTGTTTCTTTCTGATGTTTGTGTTGGCCTCTTTGAGAACTTCCTCATTGGTCTTTTTAGCTGTCCAGGGAACTTTCAACATTCTTCTGAGAAATCCCATCTATGTGGCCTCCAATCGTCTTTTCATTTGTTTGTGTACTGTCCATGATTCGCTTCCATAGGTCAGAATTGGTTCTATATAGCACCGATGAACTCTCTTTATCATTTCTAATGACATATATTTGTTGCATAAGATATTTTTCATTTTCTGAAATGCTATTTTGGCCTGAGCATCTTCCATCCGATGTTATTATTGTGCCCAAGTATTTGACGCGTTGCACTTGTTTCAAATTTGTCCTGTTTATTTTTATGCTGCCTGCTGGTGATGATTGTTTCTTCGATATAACCATTACTTCTGTTTTCTTACTATTCAGACTGAGACCTTTCTTGTTGCTTTCTTCTACTATTATGTCTATCATTTCTTGTAGTTCGTTCTCTGTCTCTGCTATTAAGACTGTGTTATCCGCATATCGCAAATTATTTATGTTGTGACCGTTGACTTCAATTCCTTTATTTTGATCTACTATTGATCTCATAATATGTTCGCTGTAAAGTGAAAACAAATCCGGCGACAGAACACAGCCTTGTCTGACTCCTTGTTTTATAGGTTGAAATTGTCATGTTTGGTTGTTAATTCGTATTGCTGCTGTTTGTTGCCAGTACATGTTTTTTATGATTCGCAGATCCTTGCCATAAATTTTTAATTTCTCCAGCATATTGATTATTTCTGCATGCTTTACTTTGTCAAATGCTTTTTTTGTGTAGTCTATAAAGCACATATATAGATCTTTCTTTACCTCTATAGATCTTTCTATCAATGTTCTTAAGATGTATATTGCATTATTAGTGCCCTTTCCTTCCACAAATCCACATTGTTCCTCACCTATTTCTGGTTTTATTTTGTTTCTCAAGATGATTCTAAGTAATATTTTTGTTATATGGCTCATGAGAGTAATAGTGCGATGGTCTTCACATTCAGTGGCGCCTGACTTCTTCGGTATGGCTACAAAGATAGATTTTAGTAGATCTTCTGGTATGTGTCCAGTGCTATATATGTCATTGAGTAGTTTTGTTATGACTTGTACTCCCAGCTCTCCTAATGCATTTATCTCTTTGATTGTTATATTGTCGAGACCTGGAGCTTTGCCTCTTTTCATGTGTTGAATTGTGTCCTCCATTTCATTCTGCATAATTGGTGGTTCTGTGTCTTTGTTTGAATTGTTGTTGTTGTTGCGTTCGCCAGCTTTCACCTCTGACGAAGTCCCTAGAAACTAGGAACTGAATTTTGCGTGTTGATCCATTTTTCCCTGGCAGCCGTGTGCACAAGGGTCCCTAGCCGCACAGGCAGATAACTCTGACTTCGGAGGTACTCATGTTTTTTCTGTCGATGAGTAACTGACGTTTCAAGCCGGGTCTCGCTGCTGAGACCAGGGGTGGTTGCCGCACAGAGAAATCATAAATAAAGATTCCAACTGGTGTAGCCGAGATTTGAAACTACAACCTCTCTGTCCCGAGGCTGGCGTCTTGCCTCGAGACCAACAAGTCCCCCATGGACTGGGAATATGAGGAAACTGCAACAAGGAACACTTTTCATGCATAGCCTTCAATGGTTCCCGCCGCCTATCCACCATATACCCCGAAGCCCACGTCCTCCCGAAAATGATGATCGTCATACTTCTTTAAAGATCTATAGCGCTTGATGATGTTAGGCCATCGTTGTTGACTCCAATTCCGAATATACAAACACACAGCTAGTCGTCAGGTCATCTCCGTCGCACATCAAACAACAGACCGTAAGAGTAGCGTAAGGCTGGTCTAGGGATTTACGATGAGCCATTACGATGTCGCAAGCACAGCAATGACGCGCCCTTTAGATTCTTGATTACTCTAGTGAATGCAGCCTACGACGAACAAAACACAGTGCAAATTCCCTAAAAGGATAAAACTGCGGCTGACGAAGCATTTCACATTAATAAGTAACATGTAAATAACTTGCGTCAAGGAATTCCAACAACGGTCATGAACAGCACCAATGTGACGTAAAGCGCAGATCAAGTCTAGACGGTGGAAAGTTGCATTCACAACACTTGATTTGTCAAAAAGGGACTGTTGTCGGCCTACGACCTCGCTTTAGCGGCGTGATGTAATAAGTATATCATTATTTTGACTTTAACGCAGAAAAGTGCAACGGAGATCCGAAATTAATCAGACCCCGGATGCACTTTCTGCAGCGATTGAGAGGACGCGGACTAGATCCGCCATCCGTTTGAATTGTTTAAATCTGGTCTTTCACCATCATAGAGTTGACTGATATATTCTGTCCATCTTTTTATTGTGTTCTCCATTCCCATTACTATATTTCCTTCCTTCGACTTTACACATCTTGAAACTTTGACTTCTTTTCTTCCTGTTAATTCATTTAACTGATTGTGCATAAATTTTGAGTCTTTCTTTTGTTGTTTTTCCATTTCTTCACTTTTCTGTTTTAACCATCCTTCCTTTGCTTCTCTGCATTTGTTCTGTATTTCTTTGCGCAATATTTTGCATGTCCGTTCTTCTTTCTTATGTTTTCTTCTTTCATCCATTAGTTGTAATATTTTTTGTCATCCATTTCTTCCTGTTGATTCTTTTGGTCACTGGTATAACTTCTTTTGATGTTTGTTGAATCGATTGTTTGAGCATTTCTCACTGCTCCTCGATGTCCTGTAGTTTCTCAATAGCATTATATTTATTTTGTACTATCGTGCCATACTTATCGAGCATCTGTTTATCTACTCTAAGTATATCTAGTTTTAATTTTATATTTCTTGGGGATTTATGTGCCTTACACAGTTTTATTCTTATCCTTCTAACTACTGGTACATGGTCACGATTGCAATCTGCTCCTGGCCTTGTTTTACAGATGTTAGCCCATTCCTGAATCTTCTCTGTACCAGTATAAAATCCATTTGATTGTGCACTTTTTTGTCTGGGCTTTACCATGTCTATAGTCGCGTTTGGTGTTGTTTGAACCAGGTGTTAACTATAATCATTTCATGTGTCTTTGTCCAACCTATCAATCTATCCCCTCCGTCATTCGTCTCTCCAAGGCCATGCCTCCCAGTCACATTTTGCATTTTAGCTGTTCCTACCTTTTGCATTGAAATCCCCTAATATAATAGTTATTTCTTGGGATTTACACTGTTCCATGGTCATCTCTAGCTCTTTGTAAAAAGTGTCAATGTCCTCTTCTTCGCTATTACTTGTTGGTGCATCCCTGTCTTACTCCTCTTTTTTATCATGTATAGCATGTTTAAGGAATGGTATAACATCATTTGAGACTGTGTTAAAGCAAAACTTAGAAGAGAAAAGACTCATGAAAAAGGATGGAAAACCCTGTGGATCAGAGAGCCTGTCTTGTTTATTCCGTGGCCGTGTGTGTTTGTCAAACATGTTCAACAAAAACAAAACCTCAAAAAAAAAATATACACAATAGCATCCACTATACCATCGAACAAGACGAAAAGGGCCATATATGTAGTTCAGTATTGAGTCAATCTCTCTCTTTATGACATCATTTCTGATTCAGACTCTAACAAAACAAAGCAGCTAAAACACAAGCACAAAACTGCCGTGTACCTTGAAAGCGTTCAGTAAATGATAGTTAAATGAAATAGGAGAATCCAGGAACTGGCCATTGAGCAATGAAATGCATTTTAATGCTTGTTATCGCACAGGATGTTCTTAGAAATGTGAATGTGGAAGTAATTATCAGATCCGATATTTGTAGAGAATATCCATGTTTCTTACATCTCTCATGAAGCAGAGCTCTCTTTATGAAACGTTAACTAATCTCTAAGGGAAACGATTTCATGGACGATTTTTTTAATGGCATTTTTCGAAGAAGTCGACGACGGTTGAAGAATTTGCATGTCAAAATTTTATTTAATTTGTGCAGGCTCTGTTCGTTTCGTTTTCTACATTCTTACATTTGTTTGTTTCGTTTTCTACATTCTTACATTGGTTTGTTTCGTTTTCTACATTCTTACATTGGTTTGTTTCGTTTTCTACATTCTTACATTGGTTTGTTTCGTTTTCTACATTCTTACATTGGTTTGTTTCGTTTTCTACATACTAACTTTGGTTTGTTTCGTTTTCTACATTCTTACATTGGTTTGTTTCGTTTCTACATACTAACGTTGGTTTGTTTCGTTTTCTACATTCTTACATTGGTTCGTTTCGTTTTCTACATTCTTACATTGGTTTGTTTCGTTTTCTACATACTAACTTTGGTTTGTTTCGTTTTCTACATTCTTACATTGCTTTGTTTCGTTTTCTAGATTCTTACATTGGTTTGTTTCGTTTTCTACATTCTTACATTGTTTTGTTTCGTTTTCTACATTCTTACATTGGTTTGTTTCGTTTTCTACATTCTTACATTGGTTTGTTTCGTTTTCTACATACTAACTTTGGTTTGTTTCGTTTTCTACATACTAACTTTGGTTTGTTTCGTTTTCTACATTCTTACATTGGTTTGTTTCGTTTTCTACATTCTTACATTGGTTTGTTTCGTTTTCTACATTCTTACTTTGGTTTGTTTCGTTTTCTACATTCTTACATTGGTTGTTTCGTTTTCTACATACTAACTTTGGTTTGTTTCGTTTTCTACATTCTTACATTGGTTTATTTCTTTTCTACATACTAACTTTGGTTTGTTTTGTTTTCTACATACTAACTTTGGTTTGTTTCGTTTTCTACATTCTTACATTGGTTTGTTTCGTTTTCTACATTCTTACATTGGTTTGTTTCGTTTTCTACATTCTTACATTGGTTTGTTTCGTTTTCTAAATTCTTACATTGGTTTGTTTCGTTTTCTACATACTAACTTTGGTTTGTTTCGTTTTCTACATTCTTACATTGGTTTGTTTCGTTTTCTACATTCTTACATTGGTTTGTTTCGTTTTCTACATTCTTACATTGGTTTGTTTCGTTTTCTAAATTCTTACATTGGTTTGTTTCGTTTTCTACATACTAACTTTGGTTTGTTTCGTTTTCTACATTCTTACATTGGTTTGTTTCGTTTTCTACATTCTTACATTGGTTTGTTTCGTTTTCTACATTTTTACATTGCTTTGTTTCGTTTTCTACATACTAACTTTGGTTTGTTTCGTTTTCTACATTCTTTCATTGGTTTGTTTCGTTTTCTACATACTAACTTTGGTTTGTTTCGTTTTCTACATACTTACTTTGGTTTGTTTCGTTTTCTACATTCTTACATTGGTTTGTTTCGTTTTCTACATTCTTACTTTGGTTTGTTTCGTTTTCTACATTCTTACTTTGGTTTGTTTTGTTTTCTACATACTTACTTTGGTTTGTTTCGTTTTCTACATTCTTACATTGGTTTGTTTCGTTTTCTACATTCTTACTTTGGTTTGTTTCGTTTTCTATATACTTACTTTGGTTTGTTTTGTTTTCTACATACTTACTTTGGTTTGTTTCGTTTTCTACATTCTTACTTTGGTTTGTTTTGTTTTCTACATACTAATTTTGGTTTGTTTCGTTTTCTACATACTTACATTGGTTTGTTTCGTTTTCTACATTCTTACTTTGGTTTGTTTCGTTTTCTACATACTTACTTTGGTTTGTTTCGTTTTCTACATTCTTACTCTGGTTTGTTTTGTTTTCTACATACTAATTTTGGTTTGTTTCGTTTTCTACATACTTACATTGGTTTGTTTCGTTTTCTACATTCTTACTTTGGTTTGTTTCGTTTTCTACATTCTTACTTTGGTTTGTTTCGTTTTCTACATTCTTACATTGGTTTGTTTCGTTTTCATGAGCAACTTATAGACTGCCTAAAAGATATAAATCTGGATGACATAGACATACGACTGATATGTAATGTGTACTGGGAGCAAACAGCAATAATAAAATATAACAAGGAGAACTCTACACCCATTGATATAAAAAGGGGAGTAAGACAAGGATGCATCCTATCACCAAGCTTGTTCAATCTATACACTGAACAATCTTTAAAAACATCAATGAGATGCCAGGCCTTAAAATTAATGGGAAGATAATCAATAACCTAAGATTAGGGTGACCATTCGTCCCCGATTTCCGGGGACAGTCCCGAAATGTAGAAGTTGTCCCCGAAAGAAATTTGTCCCCGATTTCAGTGAATAAATAAATGTTCATACTAGCCTAAGATATGCTGATGATACTGTTCTACTAGCAGAAAATCCTAAAGATCTACAATTACTTAATGTAATAAACATGACAAGCAAAAAAATATGGACTAGATATGAATATCAAAAAGACTAAAACTATGATCATAAACAAAGAAAATTCTCAAGACCTACAATTAAATATCACAGTTGAGAGAATACATCTAGAGACAGTCCAGAGCTACAACTGCCTGGGACATACTATAACCAATGATGGAAAATGTAAAACTGAAATAAACAAAAGAATAGGTATGGCAAAAAAAGTAATTTTAATGCCATGAAAAATATACTAACAACAAAACAAATATCAGCAGGGCTGAAACTAAGAATGGCAAAATGTTACGTCTTCTCAATATTCCTGTATGGTGCAGAAACATGGACATTAGAAAAGAAAACAGAACAGAAAATTGAAGCCTTTGAAATGTGGATTTATAGAAGGATATGTAGAATTGGATGGAAACAAAAACATAACAAACGATGAAGTTTTAAAACAGCTGAAAATAAAAAGAGAACTACTAAATGCAATCAAGACAAGACAAATGACATTTTTGGGGCATGTTAAAAGACACAACAGCCTACTAAAAGTAATATTGGAAGGAAAAATACAAGCTAAAAGAGGCAGAGGCAGACCAAGACTAACATGGACGAGTAACATCAAAAGATGGACAAGTCAATCTATGTCAGCCTGCACCATCAAAGCAAGAAACAGAGTAGAATGGCGATCCATGGTAGCCAACCTTCGTTGCGGAGAAGGCACTCGATGATGATGATGAACTTTGGTTTGTTTCGTTTTCTACATACTTACTTTGGTTTGTTTCGTTTTCTACATACTTACTTTGGATTTTTTTCGTTTTCTACATGCTTACTTTGGTTTGTTTCGTTTTCTACGGAGTTACTTAGGTTTTGTTTTGTTTTCTACACAATTACTTTTTATCAAATACTTAAGCGTTTGATAAATTTGATACTTAAAATGTTAAGATCACCGGCAGTAAAAAATATATATATATATATATATATATATATATATATATATATATATATATATACTGATAGCAGTGCAAAAAAGGAAGTTACCTACCAACGTAGGGAGGAAATAAGCAATTTATTCAATCATTCATTCCTTCATTCATTAATTGCTTCATTGGTGTCGCCTCCATATTGAAGGTTGGCTACCATTTACATCTCACTAATATCTTAATGATATCAAGAAATGATACACATAATAGTAAAAGAAAGCAACAAGAAAGGTCTCAGTCTGAATAGTAAGAAAACAGAAGTAATGGTCATATTGAAGAAACAATCATCACCATCATGTAGCATAAAAATAACGCGTCAAATACTTGGGCACAATAATAACATCATATGGGAGATGCACAACAGAAATAAAAAAGCAGAATAGCTCAGGCCAAAATAGCATTTCAGAAAATGAAAAATATCTTATGTAATAAATCTATGTCAATAGAAGTGAGAAAAGAATTCATCGGTGCTATATATAACCAATTCTGACCTATAGAAGCGAATCATGGACAGAATACAAACAAATGAAAAGACGATTAGAGGCCACAGAAATGGGATTTCTCAGAAGAATGTTGAAAATTCTCTGGACAGCTAAAAAGACCAATGAGGAAGTTCTCAAGGAGGCCAACACAAAATGGAAGCTCCTAAAAACATCAGAAATAAACAATCAACATTTTTCGGGTACATCATGCGAAGAGGAAAGTTGGAATACTTGGTTACAATTGACAAAATAAAAGGAAAGAGAGATCACGGATGACAAAGAGAGAAAATACTGGATAGCTTGGTGTCATGGCATGGAAAACAGTCAACAACAGAACTGATACGATGCAATGTAGATAAAAGATTGTGGAAGGACATGATCGCCTACGCCAACCGGTATTGCACATGATGATGATGAGTATCTTAATGATGTACGCTGTCATAGGTTCACTTGTCCATCTCTTGATGTTAATCTGTTCACTTTAGTCTCTGTCTACCGCTGCCTCGTTTGCCTTGTACCTTCTCTTCCAGGATGACTTATCGAAGAGAGTATGTCTCTTCACATGTCCGACAGATTTCAGTTTGTCTTTTTCAAATTGTGTTATGTAGTTTAAAAAAAAAATATTTTTAGCTGATTCAGAACTTTCTTCTTTGTCTTCTTTCAATGAATGATGCCAGTGAAGATAAAGAGCTTTCAAGACGCACTTGAAATAACTAAACTAACTGTAGACATAGAGCTTTCATGGCGCACTTGAAATAAATTAACTGCAGACAAAGAGCTTTCAAGGCGCACTTGAAATAAATTAACTGCAGACAAAGAGCTTTCTAGGCGCACTTGAAATAAATTAACTGCAAAGAGCTTTCAAGGCGCACTTGAAATAAATGAATTAACTGCAGACAAAGAGCTTCCTAGGCGCATTGAAATAAATGAATTAACTGCAGACAAAGAGCTTTCTAGGCGCATTGAAATAAATTAATTAACTGCAGACAAAGAGCTTTCAAGGCGCACTTGAAATAAATGAATTAACTGCAGACAAAGAGCTTTCAAGGCGCACTTGAAATAAATGAATTAACTGCAGACAAAGAGCTTTCTAGGCGCACTTGAAATAAATGAATTAACTGCAGACAAAGAGCTTTCAAGGCGCACTTGACATAAATGAATTAACTGCAGACAAAGAGCTTTCAAGGCGCACTTGAAATAAATGAATTAACTGCAGACAAAGAGCTTTCTAGGCGCATTGAAATAAATGAGCTAACTTCATGAGCACGTCATAGCGAGGGTATTTGTTTCAGTTGTAACTGTCCAGAACATTTTCTGCTAAACTCGAATTTTTACGGCACAAAAAAAACATGTTCTATAGGTAACTGAAAAGCTGAGAAGTGAGTTCATCGGTGTTATATAGAGCCAATTATGGCCTATCAATGATAACCATGGACAGTAGGCACAAACATGAAAATACGATTGGAGGCGACAGAATTGGAATTTCTCATAAGAATGTTGAGAGTTAAAAAGTCGAAGGAGGAAATTCAGAAAGAGGCCTACACAAAAAGGAAGTGCTTAAAAAAGCATCAGACAGAAGTAATCGGCTTTTTTGAGATTATGATGAGATGAGGGAAGTTGAAATACTTGGTTACAATTAGCAAAATACAGAGAAAGAGAGATGGCGGACGACAAAGAGAGAAGATACTAGATAGCTTGGTGTCGTGGCATGTAAAACAGTCAACAACAGAATTGATACGATGCACTGTGGATAGAGAAATGTGGAAGGTCATATCGCCACGCCAATAATTATTGAACATGATGATGATGAAAAATTGAAATGCCTTTTTCCGTGTTAAAGAACAGCACAAATAAAAATGGACTAGAGAGGAGCTTTTGTTGCACTGGGAAACATTTGGAAGTCCAAAATAATAATAAATAACAAAAATAAAAATTTTCAACTCCAATGTTAAGTCAGTCCTATTTTATGGCTGCGAAACATGGAGAACAATAAAATTGACAATCATGAAAATACAGACTTTCATTAATGGATGCTTACGCAGAATAAACGGATGGAAATGGCAGGACAAAATCACTAACATAGAATTATGGAAATGTACCAGTCAAATACCAGTGGATAAAGAGATACAGCGAAGACGATGGCGCTGAATAGGACACACACTGCGGAAGCCAACTGAGAGTATTACACAACAGGCCCTTTTTTGGAATCCCCAGGGGAAAAAAACAAAGAGGAAGACGAAGACATTCTTGGAAAAGACAGATAGAAGCAGAGATGAAGATGATGGTGAAGACATGGAATGATCTGAAAAGAATGGTATGTTGAAGACCTATGCTCCACAGGGAGCTGAAAGGTAAAAGAAGAAGAAAGAAGAAGAGAGGTCAGGTATATTACGATTCTCTCGTAATATAGTTCCGGTCAAATTGTGTTTAGGAAAACAAAGAACTGGTTATAACAAATGGAGAAAATAGAAGGGGAAGGGAATATCAAGCTGTTAAGCAAATAAAACTCTATCAATGTCGAAGGCGGAGGTGTGGCGCATAAAACGCAAATATCACCGGTTATTGTAAGTAACGACACGTTTTCGCGACCACTTAATTGGTAAACACTGAAGAGGGAAAGGGAGGAGGAGGGATTTGAGGAGACTGAAGGAGGAGAGGGAAAAGGAGGAGGAAAGAGAGAAACAGGCGTTATGCAAATTTTCACGTTTATTGGAACTCTATCACTTTTGAGATTTGTATTCTGTTTGGTTAGCGTTTGTCCCTGTTTAATAACCTTTAGAGTATTTTTTTGTTGAGTAATGTCTTATCCAGTGAAACTCAAACATACTATTTTGTATTACTTCACTTTGATTCAGCAACACATACTGGAAATTATAATAAATCTTAGACAGGACAGGCAACATGACGATGATGAACGTATGTGTCATAATACATTGAGCTTAAATATTTTAGAAATTAGAGAATAATTATCTACAAAATAGAAGAAAATATGATATAGAGAGTTGACTTATCGTTACATTTGAAAAAAATATGTATCTCAGTATCGCGAAACAAATGGGCTGAAATGCAATTATGTACACATTGGAAGAACATATCAAGACAACAAGGCAACAAATACACATGAATTATCTACGACAAAAAAAGTAATTGCTGAGAAAACATTTTTTATTTGACAAAGTAATCACCAACAACATGATCGAGGCTTCAACCAGGTAGAGAGTTCAATGATCCTTAACAACAAAGAAATATCAATGTTACCATCCCTGGGAAGCCTAACAGTCACTCAAGACCTGTACTGTGGTCGATAGAAGTAAGGATACCAGATCTTCAACATAGGTCAGTGATCCCCTAATTGTGTGCAGCGGTTGTCACGGGCGCCGACAAGGTTGACGAGGGCTCCGAGCTGAGAATATTGTCGTTTCTCTATTCAGTGGTTAGATAAGAAAAATGACAAAACCCACATAGGCTTAATTTTTTAAGCCTTGTTAACCTAACGTAGTAGATGTACAACAGAGGTGAGATGGTAAATGTACAATAAAGGTGAGATGGTAGATGTACAACAAAGGTGAGATGCAGATTGGCTCAGGCATAAGCAGCTTTCAGAAAAATGAGGGGAAAAACTGTGCAGCCCATCTTTGACAATAGAAACAAGAAAAAGAGTTCGTAAATGTTATGTAGAGCCAGTCTTAACATATGGATGTAAATCATGGACAATAGGACAACAGACAACAAAATCACTGGAGTCTGTATAAGTGTGGTTTTACAGAAGCATGTTGAGAATACCATGGACAGCTAAGAAGAGTAATGAAAACGTTCTGAAAGAGGCCGAAGCAAAAAGAGAGCTAATTTCCAATATTGGGAATAAACAATCATCATATTTGGCCACGTAATGAGAAGGGAACAGCTGGAGTATATTGTAACAACTGGAAAAATTGAGGGACGAAGAGATAGAGGGAAGCAAAAAGAAAAGATACCAGACAGCTTAAGAGAATGGCTTGGCAGAAGGTCAACAAAAGAAATGATAAATAACTGGAAAGTTGTGGAGAGACATGTTCACCTACGCCAGCAGGCGTGGTACTTGATGATGATGACGTAAGTGAGTTTCTACAGGAAAGTGTTCTTTGTGTCGTTATTGATGCTCCTATTCATCCTATCAGTCTCATCAAAGTTTACACGCCTTATAACGATCGTAATTGCCAAGACTTTCGATCAGCTTTACAACTTTAGATCTCAACAGTTATTTATCATTTCTCTTTTTGTGACCTTCTGCAAAGCCATTATTTTAATCTACATTCAAATTTTATGCTACCACTTGCCAGTCCTGGACCCTAGATGGAAGAACAATAAGAATACAAACCTCTACAGAGATGAAATGTGTCAGACGAATGACAGGAAACAGCCTGAGAGATAAGATCAGAAATGAATAACTTAGAAAAAAGCTAGGAATAACTCCCGCCATAGAATATATAAAGGAAAAACAGATAAAATAGTTTGGCCACATGAAAAATCAGAGTGATCAAAGCACAACACAACGAGCCTTTAATGAACGTTGCCAGAACACCAGAGTCAAAGGTGGAACGCGAAAGAGATTGATTGACAGAATTTTGGAAACACTAGAAAAATATAACAGCAACAAAGGCGAACAGAAGAGCGAAAGACTGCAAATTATATCCCCCCTCGACGTTGAAAGGCAGATGAAGAAAGAAAGAAAGAAGAGGAAGAAGAAGAAGAAGAAGAAGAAGTGTCATGACGGCGTCACTGGTTTTGCTTGTTAGCAGCTGGGAATGGGAACCGTGAGTTTTCCAAGTTTGGGAACCACTGACCATAGGTCGATGGTTGCACTAGCAACTATCCTTGTCATTTCCCATAGGCGATAATTATATTGTGTACTTCAGTCAGCATCCCTGCACTGCAAATAGATGTTAAATGCCACAACGAGGCGACTGCATCACCTTGGAATTGCCCGGAGAGTGCACTTAACAAAAAAATAAAAGCAGCTACAGAGCTGTGTATATTTGATGTGATTTAAGCAATGTTCAGAAAATAAATAACTAGTTAGTTTTAGATTTGATACATTATTTTTTTTCTCCATTCTGTCTTTTTTATGTCTTCTTTTTTATTTCTTCTTTCTTTTCTTTCTCGCCTAAAAAAAATATTTTTTTTCTAAATCTCGTTCTTCTTTTCGTGCAAGTTCGCTTTATTTTCTATTTTTTATTCGCTTTCTTTGTTACCCTTTGCTGTTTTTCTTGTACCTCTTCATTCTATTACTTCTTTACATTCTTCAGCGATTATGTCTTTTCTTTTCTTTCATCTTTGTTTTATTCTTATATTTCTTATTTGCAGCCTCTTATCTTTCTACTAAAGTCTTCTCTTTTCTTCTTTGCTTTCTTTTCTTCAGTCTTTTTACATTTTATTTTTCCTTCAACTTCGTCATTCTCCGCTTTCTGAACTTTCTTTTTATATTTTGTTATTCATCCCCAATCGTGTTTTCATTTCCTTTTCATCATTTTCTTCGTTTTCTCGCTTTCATTTGTTGTATTTCAAGGTTGCAACAAGTCATAATTTCTCACGAAATAAAGAAATTAATATCATAGTTAAGAGAAATGTGTCAAAGAAGTACTGGCTGTAAACAGGGAATCTTTTATTTCTTTTCTTTTCTCTTCCTTACTGACACCGAAAAGGTGTCGTGGTTATATCATTTGTCGTTCTTGAGCTGCTCGAATTGTCTGAATTAGTGATTTTCCTCTGTTATTATATCTCTCTATCACTGCATCTATCCATCTTCTTCTACGTTTCCTTTTGGTTTTTTTTTTTCATGCATTGTCGAGAAGAACGCCCTTGATGCTGATTGGTGAGGATTCATTCTGACCAGGTGGCCCAACCATTTAAGTTGTTGTTGTTCTATATATTCTTGGCAGGGTTTTATTCCTACAATTTTTCTTATGGTTTCATTTGGTATTCTATCTCTTCTTGTGTTATTTGTTACTTTTCTCAAGCATCGTATCTCACATGTATTGATCTTTCTTAAATGTGATTTAGAAAGGGTCTATGTTTGACTTTCATAGCACAAAGTTGGTAGGAAATGGCTATTTATCAAAACAAACAGGGAATAGATCACAAAAATGAAGTCTAGAAACTCATAATCCTCAAAACACTCATCCTGTTTTTTCAAACCGAGGATGCCAGGAAAGTAGTCAAAACAAATCCACTCACAAGACTAATGCACTGGGCCGCAGTATGCAATACACATGCTGAACAATTCCACAAGGTGTGGAGAAAAAGATAAGAAGATGAAGAAGAAGGAACCTCTAATGAATTGAGACAAATCAAGTTTGATCTCTGCCAACATACAATCATGGACAAACAGGAAATCATTGTGACAACAGACAAACTTGGGAAAAAGGAACAGGAGAAGAAAAAGATATAGTTCTCTGCTATGAAATGGCAACGTGCTTGCCTGCCTGAAAGTGGAATATGAGTTATCAGAACAAACAAATGAAATGGTAACGTGCTTGCCTGCCTGAAAGTGGAATATGAGTTATCAGAACAAACAAATGAAATGGTAAAGTGCTTGCCTGCCTGAAAGTGGAATATGAGTTATCAGAACAAACAAATGAAATGGTAAAGTGCTTGCCTGCCTGAAAGTGGAATATGAGTTATCAGAACAAACAAATGAAATGGTAAAGTGCTTGCCTGCCTGAAAGTGGAATATGAGTTATCAGAACAAACAAATGAAATGGTAAAGTGCTTGCCTGCCTTAAAGTGGAATATGAGTTATCAGAACAAACAAATGAAATGGCAACGTGCTTGCCTGCCTGAAAGTGGAATATGAGTTATCAGAACAAACAAATGAAATGGCAACGTGCTTGCCTGCCTTAAAGTGGAATATGAGTTATCAAAACAAACAAACAAGCAGACAATTACGTGTCTTTATTTCTTTTCTGGACTCTGCTTGTCTCTTTGTTGAATGACTGGTAATAAGGACATCAAGATGAATACAGTGACACACATGAAAGAAAACTTGAAGTATTAGCACGGCACTCCTATTGTTTTCTCTTTTTCTTCACATTTTCCCCTTATTTTTATGGTTTCTTCTTCATCCCCTCTCCCTTATAACTTTGTTTTCAGGTAATAAACTCCATGTTATAATTTTATTGGAAGCCGCGATAGCTTATGGTTATGGTAGGTCCAGGTATCACTGCAAACGAATTAAAATCCATAATTGCATCAAATACCCGTGCCAGTGGAATCATCCGAATTATATCTCGTCCCTCAAACAAAGAAATGTAGCTGTAGTCCCCATCATAGCAGTCACAGCATACGACAAAAGACATAAGGCCTTCCCGTACAGAAAGTGAACATAACCGTCTATTCCCTGTCGTACGATATCATCCTTCATCGTAAACAATCGGAATATTGAAACACGATTTAAAACGGATGAAATGCACAGCTCACGGTGTGCACAGAGCACTTAACTCAGTAGCTCCTGCAATAGCTTAGTGGTTAGTGAACTAAGGAAAGAGCGACGGCTTCCAGGTTCACCCAGCCTTAGACGGGTACCGGATATTTGTCTGGGAAAGGAAAACAGTACGGGAGTAATACTAACCACATTACCCCAAAAATCATGCGCCGAAGGTCTATAAAAAATGTTGAGGTCACAATACCATATTCCCTATACGAAACGTTGTAATTAATTACATGTACTTTACTTTCTACGGTCATATTGATAAAAGACACGACTCAATAACAAATATTTCTTTTTAAAAGAAATTAGTCAGAGTCAGATATATCAACCTCTAATAAATAGAGCGAATTAGTTTAATGCTTCTTTCTTGCCAAAAATGAATGTGTCATCATCATGTGCCGTACCGGTTGGCGTTGGCGATCATGTCCTTCCACAATCTTCTATCCACAGTGCATCGTATGAGTTCTATTGTTGACTGTTTTCCATGCCATGACACCAAGCTATCCAGTATTTTCTCTCTTTGTCGTCCGCGATCTCTCTTTTCTTTTATTTTGCCAGTTGTTACCAAGTATTCCAACTTTCCTCTTCTCATGATGTGCCCAAAAAATGTTGATTGCTTCCTTCCGATGTTTTTTAAGAGCTCCTGTTTTGTGTTGGCTTCTTTAAGAACTTTCCCATTGGTCTTTTTAGCTGTCCAGGGAACTTTCAACATTCTTCTGAGAATATGAATGTGTACATACTTGATAACACTGGCAACCGCTGTAACAACGGAAAAGATTGCAGCGAGGAGGAGAGAGAAAGGAAACAGCAATCTCTGAGAAAAAATAGCAAAGTGTTTGCTTTAAAACGGCATCGGAGGTATGTGAAAGAAAAAAGGTATACGAGGTATGTGAAAGAAAAATGGTATACGAGGTATGTGAAAGAAAAATAGTATACAAGGTATATGAAAGAAAAATGACATAGGAGCTATGTGAAAGAAAAATGGTATACGAGCTATGTGGAAAAAAAAACGGCATAGGAGCTAAATGAAAGAAAAATGACATAGGAGCTATGTGGAAGAAAAATGGTATATGAGGTATGTGAAAGAAAAACGGCATAGGAGCTATGTGAAAGAAAAACCAACTGTCACTTTCATGTTAGCATTATCTAATGGGATCTGTCTGTCTGTTCACTGATTGCCTAACAATAATGGGAGTAAGTTTAACACAGTAGCCGTCTTACGTAGAAGATTAGAGGTTTTAGATCAGCTTTATTCCTGCTTCCTTTAACCATTTCAATTTCGTTTCTTTTTTCTTCCTCTTCATCTACTGTTATAATCTCTTCAGGTAAAATAATCGGACATAATCCACATGTAACTGCTTTACAGGAGTAGATAACAAACGTTTTGACTTATACACAATCTTTATAGTAGACAGAGCAAAGATAGGAATGCAATGAAGTAGATGAGTAAACAGGGGTGAAACAATGGTTAGAGAAAGTAAAGTTGTAGCTATACCTTGTCGGCCGGAGTATACGGCTGGTCAGCTAACCGTTGGGCGGCCTTGATGTGTTGATGGAGATATACGGTTGGTCAATTAAATGGAGGGCGCCCTTTATGTGTCGATGGGGATATATGGCTGGTCAAGTAACCGTTGGGCGGCCTTGATGTCTTGATGGGGATATATGGCTGGTCAAGTAACTTTTGGGCGGCCTTGATGTATTGATGGCGATATATGGCTGGTCAAGTAACCGTTGGGCGGCCTTGATGTCTTGATGGGGATATATGGCTGGTCAAGTAACCGTTGGGCGGCCTTGATGTGTTGATGGGGATATACGGCTGGTCAGCTAACCGTAGGGCGGCCTTGATGTATTGATGGGGATATACGGCTGGTCAAGTAACCGTAGGGTGGCCTTGATGTCTTGATGGGGATATACGGGTGGTCAACTAAATGGAGGACGCCCTTTATGTGTCGATGGAGATATACGGCTGGTCAATTAAATTGAGGGCGCCCTTTGTGTGTCGATGGAGATATACGGCTGGTCAAGTAACCGTAGGGCGGCCTTGATGTCTTGATGGGGATATGATGATGATGATGATGCGTTCGTCCGATGATTTGATGTATTCTAACGGATACGAACCGTAGACTTCCTCCTCGTCATCCGCCCTTAAAAGGACGTTAAGTGGACGTAGTTACGTTGTGTTGCAGTTTGCAGTGTAACACTGTGATATCTGCGCCTTTCGGCCCAACACATCCGATTTCAGCCGACGCTTTTTTGTGTACCGGGTTCGTCTTCCCACTTCGATCCCTGCTCGCTTGGCCAGACTAGACAGGTTAGTCTGTTTCTAGAGGCACCACGAAGAGGTGTAGCAGGGTCTGGATGGTTCTGGTTCACCGATCCTGGCGCAAGCCATCAGTTATGAGTCACTGACGACTTCCAGCTCTGGTGCTGGGGGGGCGCGCCTTCGCCTCTGATGGGGATATACGGGTGGTCAACTAAATGGAGGGCGCCCTTTATGTGTCGATGGAGATATACGGCCGGTCCGATAACTGGAGGGCGTTGTTAATGTATCGACCGGGATACACGGCTGGTCAGCTAACTGGAGGGCACCTGTCACATGCCGATGGGGATACAAAGTTCACAGCTTCTGCCTTCTCAAACGTAATCATTTGATCATATTCTAAAGCTTCTACTCTAATTAACATCGCCCCTCCATCGTACAGAGGAATGCCTTGGGTTATGGTTTTGGGCCTTTTATCATCTTTCCGAGGCATGATTCGTTCAATTATAAACTTTTCTAGGTGTTTTCTTAGGCACCTTTGCCACTATAAATTGTAATCCTTTGACTGTGTTTTCTAATTATATTCTCATAGATACTATATGCACTATCTGAACTGAAATATAGACAATGGCCCGACAATACAATACATAGTTTAATCTGGAGTTAATTTACACAGTCTCATAGCATAAAAAATACTTGGGCACAATAATAACATCAGATGGGAGATGCACCACAGAAATAAAAAGCAGAATAGCTCAGGCCAAAATAGCATTTCAGAAAATGAAAAATATTTAATGCAACAAATCTATGTCAATAAAAATGAGAAAGAGAGTTCATCAGTGCTATATAGAACCAATTCTGACCTATGGAAGCGAATCATGGACAGTAGACAAACAAATGAAAAGACGGTTAGAGGCCACAGAGATGGAATTTCTCAGAAGAATGTTGAAAGTTCCCTGGACAGATAAAAAGACCAATGAGGAAGTTCTCAAAGAGGCCAACACAAAAAAGGAGCTCTTAAAAAACATCAGAAAGAAGCAATCAACATTTTTTGGGCACATCATGAGAAGAGGAAAGTTGGAATACTTGGTTACAACTGGCAAAATAAAAGGAAAGAGAGATCGCGGACGACAAAGAGAGAAAATACTGGATATCTTGGTGTCATGGCATGGAAAACAGTCAACAACAGAACTGATACGATGCACTGTAGATAGAAGATTGTGGAGGTACATGATCGCCTACGCCAACCGGCAGGGTACATGATGATGATGATGATGACAATAATTATTGTACTCAATATTAGGTCTCCACTTTCTGACTAAACTTAGACTAATTTCTTTCTTTCTTTCTTTCTTTCTTTGTTTCTTTCTTTCTTTCTTTCTTTCTTTCTTTCTTTCTTTCTTTCTTTCTTTCTTTCTTTCTTTCTTTCTTTCTTTCTTTCTTCATTCCTTCCTTCCTTTCTTTCTTTCTTCTTTCTTTCTTCCTTTCTTCCTTCCTTCTTTCCTTCCTTCAGTGATTTAATATGTTCTGTCGAGCATGCACACAATAAATAGTTCTATTAAATCAGACATGGTTTTGTAATTTCAGACAAAATTATGAGATTTAACTTTGTGAACAATCTGGAGGCAACTACTTCAAAAGTCTGTTTAATTTTTAAAAAATTTTTTATTTAAAATTGTTGAAGTATAAATCACAATAATTGCAGACCGTGGAGCCTGAATTAATGGTCGTGGGTCAGGGCTCTCATCACACGTTCTTAGTACTTCAAGTAAAATCTCGGAGCACCTGTTGATGTGTGAGTGCAGTAATGATGATATTAACATTATATAACAAAGAAGATCAAATTAAAGAGTGAATATTAGTTACACTTGGAAAATGTGTTCGTGTGACATAATGTGCTTGGGCGTAGTACTTTCTAACATGGAGATTTAGACCAGAGCTGGAGAGCTAGGTAGCCTGGTTGGGAAAACCACTCGACTAGCTGAATCAAACACGGGTTGAATTGTACTCGTGGTTGGAAAAAAAATACCCCCGCGGTCGACCCAGCCGCTGGCAGAAATGAGTACCATGGTAGCAGTACTCTAGGAATGCGTCCTCACATAGTGAGTTTCGATGCTTGAAGCGACACTGTCCAGAAGTCTCCGAACACTTCTGGATAGGCGGCCGAGCACATAAGGGTGGAAACTCGCGTGCTAAGACGCCGGTTCAAGTCTCATACTTTACCTTGACCTTTACTAGAGCTCAGAATTTCAGTACAACTATTGTCTTCCACGTTGAATAGAAAAACAAAAAATTGATCAACAAGTGGTTTGGTTATAAAAGGGTTGTCTCCACGCCTTGCTAGACGTTTGAGGAGTATAGATTTAGTGACCATATTTTTCTGTGACCGTGGCATATTTTTGGGTTAATATGGTCGGCATCACGCCAGACCGCTTTTACTTCCCAGACAAATTTCTGGTACCCACTTATTTATATTAGATGTACCCCTTGGCCTTGCGGGTCCGAAAAAAAAGTCCATCGCTTCTGGGATTTGAATCCGGATCCTTCATATCAGGATGCTAACGCACTAACTGCTCAGCCACCGTGCTCCTGGTATGATTATAGTTTTACTATTATGTATTCTTTCTTTCTTTCTTTTTCCTTTCTTTCTTTCTTTCTTTCTTTCTTTCTTTCTTTCTTTCTTTCTTTCTTTCTTTCTTTCTTTCATTATTCATTTTTTTCGTACTTTAATATTTTTTTCAAAACACATATAACCACGCAAATGTTTATTATTATATTTATTCATTTGCATCCTACGAACATGCTTCTTTCCCTAAATGCTTCCTTTTAAATATGATGTAGATAGTTTTACATAAAACACTTATCAGAAAATTAAACCATGATATGAGCAGTAAACATTCGTTTTTTAGTATGAAAACTGTTTAGCTGTGCTATATAATTTGGTTAGTATAGGACACTGAAAGGCAGGAAAAGTTAAAATCAGTCGAACAATTTGAAATTGCCCGCGGAAGTAAACCTTTAGAATGAATATGATTGGTTTATTGAAAAACAAATTTTACAGAAGAATTTTGAGAATTCCATGGGCAGCTAAGAAGAGTAATGAAAACGTTCCGAATGAAGCCAAAGCAAAATTAGACCTAATTTCCAATATTAGGAAGAAACAATCATCATTTTTTTAGCCATGCAATGAGAAGAGAACAACTTGAATATATTTTAACAACTGGGGAAATCGAGAGACGAAGAGTTAGAGGGAAACCAAGAGAAAAGATACCAGACAGCTTAAAAAAATGGCTTTTCAGAAGGTCAACAGCAGAAATGATTAATAACTGTCGAGATCGAGAGTTGTGGAAAGACATGATCACCTACGCTAGCAGGCCCGATACTTGATGATGACTCAAAAGAAATTCCGATGGTCTCACTGACTGCAGAAATCGATCCAGTTCCTCTATTAACAGCCCTCAAATATTAAATATTAAATAATGTTAGACACCATGTTGTTGTACACTATTAACTTCTCTTTACTGTCATGCAGTCATGATTACAAACTCAAGCACAGCTGTTGTAGTTAATATTTAAGTTGCCTTGTTCATTTGCTTATTAGAAATTATAATGTTTTTTGTTCTTGCATGGTACATTTAAGGTTATTGTAACCAGTATCTTAATTGTCAGTAAAATGTGTGGATTGTTACTTCTTTTTGCCCATTTCATGGGTTTTCTAATTTGAGAATGAAGTCCAGCGTAGTCGCTGCGAGATGTTCGGATATATTTCTTTGAAAAACAATGCATCCCCGTTATCAAACAAAAAATATGCTACAGTGATTCGAACATATATTCATCATATATAGAGAGCTCAAGACAAAGATTTTTAACTGATGAAACGGTTTGGCCTCGTTATATGGCAGCGAGGTCACAACACAACACATAATGAGCCTTCAATAAACGCTGTGAGAACACCAGACCAAAGGGTTGACCACGAAACATTATGGTTTTAATGGAATATTAGAAACATTGGGAATACATATCAGCTGGAGACCAAAAAAAACAGAAAAGCAAAAGACCGCGAACTATATCTCCCCTCGACGCTGAAAGGTTAATGAGGAAGGAATGGAGGAGGAGGCGGAGACAGTAACAAGATGTTATATAAGCGTTGAACTATTTTTTTAAACTATGAATACAAAAATAATGAAGCTAACAAATCACATTTTTTGGAGGCAGTGTCACACACGAGAACCACTTCCCTTAAACATCACTTATAAAAATAATAGACATGTATCAGACTCCTGACATCTTAATACATAAATTCTGACAAATTTTCAGGACTAGAGATAAAAATGGAGGCCGAGATAGCTCAGTGGTTATTGAACTGGACAACTAAGGACAATGAGTACCCGATTAATTTCTGGGAAAGTAAACCAGCACGGGCGTAATGCCGACAACATTGTTCCAAAAATAATATGTTGGAGGTCAATAAAAAATATGGGTACCAACACAATATTCATAATATATGACGTAGTATGACTGGGTGCTTTACTATTTCGTTTTAACCTAGAACTAAAATAGTCACTTTTAAATATAAAAAAAAAGCTCGAGGTGCCTTCTCCGCAACGAAGGTTGGCTACCATGGAGCGTCACTCTGCTCTGTCTCTTACTTTGATGGTGCAGGTTGTCATAGACTGATTTGTCCATCTTTTGATGTTACTCGTCCATGTTAGACTTGGTCTGCCTCTGCCTCTTTTACCTTGTATTTTCCCCTCCAGGATTACTTTTAGTAGGCTGTTGTGTCTTTTAACATGGCCCAAAAATCGCATATGTCTTTGTTTGAATTGTGCCTAGTAGTTCTCTTTTCATTTTTAGTTGTTTTAAGACTTCATCGTTTGTTTTCTTTTCCTTCCATCCACTTCTACCTATTCTTCTATATATCCACATTTCAAAGGCTTCAATTCTCTGTTCTGTTTTCTTGTCGAATGTCCATGTTTCTGGACCATATAGGAATATTGAGAAGATGTAACATTTTGCCATTCTTAGTTTTAGCCAGCGGCTTAGTTTTAGCCATGGTGTTATTTGTTTTGATGCTGGTATGTTCTTCATGACATTAAAATTACTTTTTGCCATTCCTATTCTTTTGTTTATTTCAGTTGTACATTTTCCATCACTGGTTATAGTATGTCCAAGGTAGTTGTAGTTCTGAACTGTCTCCAGGTCTATTCCTTCTATTTTGATATCCACTTGTGGTTTTTGAGTATTTTCTTTGTTTATGATAATAGTTTTAGTCTTTTTGATACTCATATCTAGTCCATATTTTTTGCTTGTCATGTTTATTTCATTAAGTAATTGTTGTAATCATTGTAGTAATGTAGTCCTACATTAGAGCACTGAAAGTCCAGGCTGGTAAAACAGGAAGAGATATACCGGGACGTTTCGCGCAATCATAGCTCCCCGTTTGTGATTATTAGTAAAGTAACGTGTCCCGTCACGCCAAGTGGCGTATAGGGAATATGGTGTTAGTGACCATAAGATTTACAGACCTTCGGCACATGATTTTGGGGATAATGTGGTGTTTGTAATTCTTACTCCTATATATAGGACCATCGTCTGTGTAACCTAACAATGTTCGTAGTGCTTACATTTTTATTTTGGTTACACCAGAAATTTCCAGTGCGCAAACTTTGTAACGTAATTTGATACAAATAATAATACATAAATATTATTATATAGGGGAGTTCCCTATATAAACATATTTATGTATTGTTATTTGTATCCAGTATATAACCACTGGAAACTACTATTCGTTTAGTTTCGTCCAATAAATGTTTGTCTGCAACACAAGTATTCAGCCCTACTGGGAGATACTTGCATTAATAGGAAAGTACAAAAATACAAGTTATTTCCGATCTGTGATCGTAACCCTATGCTATAGTCATGAGAACGCCGTCGTGTAAGACACTGCTCACAATAGCTAATTTTTTAGTTAGCTGCGTGGCAGTGTACCAAGCGTTCGGCTTCTCGTGGCAAGGCGCGGTGCCATGGAGTACGGTTTCGAATCCTGCTTCGGACCATATATTGTTCTGTTTTTTTTTTTTCTGTTGTTGTTTGTCTGTCATTTTTTCCGAGTGCTAACACATACTTCTTTGTTCTATTATTCCCTAACGTAATTTGAGGAAACTAATCTCACGGTGTACATTAATACAACGTTTAAATCAGAACTGCACAATAACGAAAGAAATAAATAACAGAATTCTCACCTTTATCCAGGGCCGAACTTGGTTAGGGCCTAAGCTAATTAAATTGTTTAGTAATACCAGAACACAAGTTTCTTGTCTGCCAAGTGTTATAAAACGCTTTGCTGGGTCCTCGCATACATTTCAGGTATAATGATTCCCTATTTTCACAAACGAAGAAGTTTTAAAACAACTGAAAATAAAAAGAGAACTACTAAATACAATCAAGACAAGACAAATGAAATTTTTAGGGCATGTTAAAAGACACAACAGCCTACTAAAAGTAATATTGGAAGGAAAAATACAAGATAAAAGAGGCAGAGGCAGACCAAGACTAACATGGACGAGTAACATCAAAAGATGGACAAGTAAATCTATATCAGCCTGCACCATCAAAGCAAGAAACAGAGTAGAATGGCGATCCATGGTAGCCAACCTTCGTTGCGGAGAAGGCACACGATGATGATGATAATTTTCAAAAACAAATTCTGCAAGTTTTTTCACGTTAATCAGATTGCGTAGGCCCAAGCCGTAGATTATGTCTAAATCCGACCCTGGCTACATCCAGTTTCCTCAAAGCCATAGCTACCTGACAAATACGTTCCTATTTTCTATAGACTGTCAGGTTTTCTGTAGGGATTGTGGGTTAAAGGTCACATTACACGTGCAGTCGCAACTTGGACAGAGTATTTATTATATCTCAGGCAGAAACAGCAATCGAGTGGACGAAATAAAACATCTTGAGATCAAACATCTTGATATCAAACATCTTGACATCAAACACACTCTACCAGCTCTGTCAGAGATGCATAACTGTGATTCAGTGGATTCCATCTTACTGTAATATTCCATGAAACGATTGTATATATTGAGAGGATGTTGTGTGGGACAAGGATGCATATATTGAGAGGATGTTGGGTGGGACAAGGATTATTATATTGAGAGGATGTTGTGTAGGACAAGGATGTATATATTGAGAAGATGTTGTGTAGGACAATGATTTATATATTGAGAGGATGTTGGGTGGGACAAGGATGTATATATTGTGAGGATGTTGTGTAGGACAAGGATGTATATATTGAGAGGATGTTGTGTGGGACAAGGATGTATATATTGAGTGGATGTTGTGTGGGACAATGATGTATATATTGAGAGGATGTTGTGTGGGACAAGGATGTATATATTGAGTGGATGTTGTGTGGGACAATGATGTATATATGGAGAGGATGTTGTGTGGGACAATGATGTATATATTGAGGGATATTGTGTGGGACAATGATGTATATAATGAGAGGATGTTGTGTGGGACAATGATGTATATATTGAGTGGATGTTGTGTGGGACAATGATGTATATATTGAGAGGATTAATAGAATAGAAGCAGCAAATAACTGTAAACAATCGCTCCCCAAAGAAAAGGAAACGTGGAAGGACAGGACGGAAAATAGAAATGGGTGTATGACACTTTGGCGAACTTAGATTTAACAACAGATTGAAGCACATAGAGTGTGATCTTGACACAAGCTCTTGCTCCAAATAAACGTCACCAACATAGCACAATTAATTAACACCAGCTCTTCCATCAAATAAACATCACCGACATAACATAATTAACTACCACCAGCTCTTCCCCCAAATAAACGTCACCAACATAACACAATTAACTAACACCAGCTCTTCCATCAAATAAACATCACCGACATAACACAATTAACTACCACCAGCTCTTCCCCCAAATAAACGTCACCAACATAACACAATTAACTAACACCAGCTCTTCCCCCAAATAAACGTCACCAACATAACACAATTAACTACCACCAGCTCTTCCCCCAAATAAACGTCACCAACATAACACAATTAACTAACACCAGCTCTTCCACCAAATAAACATCACCAACAAAACACAAATAACTGACACTAGCAAATGGGTTAAACCGCTATGTCATAACAAATCACGTGACTTATGTGTCAGGAATGACGCCTCTCTTTCCAGGCCTGTCTGCTTTACATGTTTACGTCGTCACGTGTTTTGAAATCGAAGCAAAATTTGTTTTTAATAACACTTTTGTAACATATCTCTACCTGTACATGCATGTATCGATCCGTCTCAATTATAATTCGATTTTGCCATGGGCAATGTTCTTAGAATACATTCAACGTGATGGTGATAGTCCCAGACCCCGATTACTTGCAAGTATTGATACGACATAATGAAAGCTTGCATTGCGTGTGCAAACATATTTTGTTCTAGAATTTTCCGTTGTCTGTGTGTTGTGAAAGACTGTTGTTACAAAGTGGTTACCTCTGTAAGTTTGTGCTCATTGGCGGCTAAGATTTTGTGGTAAAGAACACAGGTTTTTTTTTCCTATGAAGATGTGTGTTGTAAGAATGCTTTTCTTCTCTTCTTTTTTCCTCAATTGTAGTTCAGCGTCTGTGGAAACACTGTTTTGAGACTTTTTGCTCTGCTGATAAAGTGGGAGAGACAATGGCTGCGATCTCCGACTAGTACAGTCACTGCCAAGAAGGAAAGGAATGGCAAACTACCTTCTTAAATTGCCTGGAATAACTTAAAACTTAAACTTATCTTTACGTCACATAGTACCATTGCTGGTGTACGACGGGGGGCAACGATAGGACCAAAGAAATAAAGGCCGCTTGGTCAAGCAGTCGCCACGACGTGTGAGACTCAGGATTTTTATTTCATTGCCTGGAATAATCATGACAAATCAGAAAAGACGATTAGAGGCCACAGAGATGGGATTTCTCAGAAGAATGTTGAAAGTTCCCTGGACAGCTTAAAAGACCAATACGGGAGTTCTCAAAAAGGCCAACACAAAAAGGGAGCTCTTAAAAAACATCAGAAAGAAGCAATCAACATTTTTCGGGCACATCATGAGAAGAGGACAGTTTAAATAGTTACAGCTGGCATAATATAAGGAGCGAGAGATCGCGGACGACAAAGAGACAGAAAGCTTGTTGTCATGGCATGGAAAACAGTCAACAACAGAACTGATGCGATGCACTGTGGATAGGAGATTGTGGAGGGACATGATCGCCTACGCCAACTGGTATGGCACATCATGATGTTGAAGAGGTCTAATACATGAAATATGTGACATGGCAAAGTTTGTTGCATTACAAAGCATGTTATATGTCAATGTTAGTTATATGTCTGTATGAAACTTTTCTTTTAGAAAAAAGGGTTTGGGAGCAGCTTTATTTAGGTAAAGAACAAAACAAAATCCAAACGACGTTGTTGCCCGGTAGGGCCTTCACAGGGAGACATAATACATATATATGTTTATGAACACGCAAATATAACTATGCAGCTATAATATGCTAGGCTGTCTTGTTATTTTGCTTTCCTTTTCTTCTTCATTTAGGGAAAGCTGTAACCACAGTTGTATGTAACATGATAAAGTAGTATGTAACATGGCAAAGTAGTATGTAACATGGCAAAGTAGTATGTAACATGACAAATTCGTGTGTAACGTGACAAAGTAGTATGTAAAATGACAAATTAGTATGTAACATGACAAAGTAGTATGTAACATGGCAAAGTAGTATGTAACGTGACAAATTAGTATGTAACGTGACAAAGTAGTATGTAATATGGAAAAGTAGTATGTAACATGACAAAGTAGTATATAACGTGACAAAGTATTGTTATTGGGTTATTGGGTTATTTGCGGGTCATCATCATTGCACTCCGAACATGTCCATAGGTGCTCAGATCCCCTCCTCAGCAATTTCCTCAATGTTCTGGCGACTGACGACTCCAGTTCTATGTTGGTTGATAAGTCTCAACACATATGACAAAGTATATAACATGACAACGACTGTAATAGCATAATTTTGCATCTCTGCAAGTGTTCTCATGCGTTCAAGCTTGCTATGTCACAATCACTTATATCTGGATTATTTTACTAGCACAACATATTTTGTGAACATATCACAGACCGTTAACATGAGCAGCGTCACATCATTTGTTAATGTGATAAAGCGGGTTCCTCTGATAGATTCTGTTATCACAGTGAACACTGTTGCCTTGGCAATGCATGCTACCCAAAGTCTGTTAACATAAGAAAGTCTACTAACTTGATAGTCTGTTACTCTGAGAAAGTCTGTTAATCTGAAATAAAAAGTCTTTTAACCTGACAAATTCTGTCAACTCGAAAATCTGTTAACTTGTGAAAGTTTGTTGAATTGACAGTCAGTCCGCTACCCTGATGAAGTTTGTTGTTACCTTGATATAGTCTGTTAAATTGATATGGTCTGTTAAACTGATATAGTCTGTTACCTGAGATATGCTGATGATACTGTTCTACTAGCAGAAAATCCTAAAGACCTACAACAATTGCTTAATGTGATAAACACAACAAGCAAAAAATATGGACTAGAAATGAATATCAAAAAGACAAAAACTATGATCACAAACAAAGAAAATTCTCAAGACCTACAATTAAATATCACAGTTGAGGGAACACATCTGGAGACTGTCCAGAGTTTCAACTACCTGGGACATACTATAACCAATGATGGAAAATGCAAAACTAAAATAAACAAAAGAATAGGTATGGCAAAAAGTAATTTTAATGCCATGAAAAATATACTAACAACAAAACAAATATCAGCAGGGCTGAAACTAAGAATGGTAAAATGTTACATCTTCTCAATATTCCTGTATGGTGCAGAAACATGGACATTAGACAAGAAAACAGAACAGAAAATTGAAGCCTTTGAAATGTGGCTTTATAGAAGAATAGGTAGAATTGGATAGAAAGAAAAGATAACAAACGAAGAAGTTTTAAAAGAACTGAAAATAAAAAGAGAACTGCTGAACACAATTAAGACGAGACAATTTAAATTTTTGGGGCATGTTAAAAGACACAACGCCAACTAAAAGTAATATTGGAAGGAAAAATACAAGGCAAAAGAGGCAGAGGCAGACCAAGACTAACATGGACGAGTAACATCAAAAGATGGACAAGTCAATCTATGTCAGCCTGCACCATCAAAGCAAGAAACAGAGTAGAATGGCGATCCATGGTAGCCAACCTTCGTTGCGGAGAGGGCACACGATGATGATGATGATGATGAGTCTGTTACCATGATAAAGTCTGTTAAACTGATATAGTCTGTTACCCTGATATAGTCAGTTAAACTGATATAGTCTGTTAAACTGATATAGTCTGTTAAACTGATGTAGCCTGTCACTATGATATCGTCTGTTACTATAGGGTGTTTATAAAGTCTCACTACACTTGGTATCTAGGTCAATTTGAAAAAAGTGTTTATGACGTCATCACAATATGTGCTCAATGGTAAGTTCACTTGTTGCGACAGTTTTCTTAATGACTTGTCTGGACTTTTAAGGATTCTGTCTTGGATATCTAAACATATTTCATCATTCACAGCAGGCCTACCAGATCGTGGAGCATCTTCCACATTTCCAGTAGCAATAAACTTATTCAACAAATTTCATTGACAGTGGGAGCACATATTGTGATGACGTCATAAACATTTTTTTTTCAAATTGACCTAGATACCAAGTGTAGTGAGACTTTATAAACACCCTGTATATCATATGGTATGTTAAATTGATATAGTCTGTTAAACTGATATAGTTTGTTACCATATCATATGGTATGTTAAATCGATGTAGTCTGTTACCTTGATATAGTCTGTTACCCTGCTATAGTCTGTTAAACTGATATAGTCTGTTACCCTGATATAGTCTGTTACCCTGCTATAGTCTGTTAAACTGATATAGTCTGTTACCCTGATATAGTCTGTTACCCTGATATAGTCTGTTAAACTGATATAGTCTGTTACCCTGATATAGTCTGTTAAACTGATATAGTCTGTTACCCTGATATAGTCTGTTACCCTGCTATAGTCTGTTAAACTGATATAGTCTGTTACCCTGATATAGTCTGTTACCCTGATATAGTCTGTTAAACTGATCCGGTAGCCTAGTTGGGAAAACTACCCGACTGGACTACGGACGCTCGGACAACCTGAGTTCGGTTCCCGCTGGGAGCAGTGTGAATTCAACTCGTGGTTGGAACAAAAAAAATACACCCACGGTTGACCCAGTCGTTGGCAGAAATGGGTACCAGGGTAGTACCCTGGGTAGGTGAGGAATGTCGCCTCGCATCTGAGTTTAGATGCTTGAGGCGACACTATCCAGAAATCTCCGAACATTTCTGGATAGGCGGCCGAGCACATATGGGTGTAAACTCGCGTGCTAAGACGCCGGTTCAAGTCTCGTACTTTACCTTTACCTTTACTAATATAATCTGTTAAATTGAAAAAGTCTGTTAAATTGATATAGTATGTTATCCTGACATAGTCTGTTAAATTGATATAGTATGTTACCCTGACATAGTCTGTTAAATTGATATAGTATGTTACCCTGACATAGTCTGTTAAATTGATATAGTATGTTACCCTGACACAGTCTGTTAAATTGATATAATCT
Source organism: Megaustenia siamemsis (assembly GCA_032433765.1). Classification (NCBI taxonomy): domain Eukaryota; kingdom Metazoa; phylum Mollusca; class Gastropoda; order Stylommatophora; family Ariophantidae; genus Megaustenia; species Megaustenia siamemsis. The sequence goes on along the minus strand of JAVIAB010000059.1, from coordinate 40,094,669 downwards.
GTTACCCTGTTACAGTCTGTGTGCTGTAGCTGCTATGATGGGGACTGCAGCCGCCTTTCCTTGTTTGGATCCTTCATTAGGATGAACTGTTAATTCGGATGATTCCACTGGCACGGGCGGTTGAGCAGTTATGGATTTTAATTTTTTTTGCAGTGATACCAGGGCCTTCGACTAACCATAGCCATAGTCTATTATCCAGAAAACGTCTCGCAATTTGACAGTCTGTTAACCTGACGAAATCTGTTAAATTGATATAGTCTGTTAAATTGATATAGTCTGTTTAATTGATATAGCCTGTTTGTTGTTGTTGTTGCGTTCGCCAGCTTTCAACTCTGACGAAGTCCCTAGAGACTAGGAACTGAATTTTGCGTGTTAATCCATTTGTCCCTAGCAGCCGTGTGCACAGGGGTCCCTCGCCGCACAGGCAGATAACTCCGACTCCGGAGGTACTCATGTTTTTACCGTCGATGAGTAACTGACGTTTCAAGCCGGGCCTCGTTGCTGAGACCAGGGTTGTTGTCGCAGCAGAGAGAAATCATAAATAAAAATCCCAACCGGTGTAGCCGAGATTTGAACACACAAACTCTCTGTCCCGAGGCCGGCGTCCTGCCTTGAAACCAACCAGTCCCCCATGGACTTGGAATATGAGGAAACTGCACCAAGGAACACTTTTCATGCATAGCCTGCAATGGTTCCTGCCGCCTATCCACCATATACCAGAAGTTCACGTCCTCCCGAAAGTGATGATCGTCATATTATAGCCTGTTTAATTGATATAGTCTGTTTAATTGACATAATCTGTTAAATTGATATAATCTGTTAAATTGTCTGTTAAATTGATATAATCTGTTAAATTGTCTGTTAAATTGATATAATCTGTTAAATTGTCTGTTAAATAGTTATAGTCTGTTAAATTGATAAAGTTTGTTACCATAGTAGTATGCTACCCTGTTAAAGTATGTTGTCCTGACAGTCTTTTGTAGTCCATAGAGCGGATTTTCGGTCTCAAAAAAATATAACCAGTGGAGAGAGATACGTAATAGAAAAAAATATAAATACTGGAGCATTGCAAATGAAGGGTCTATGGTCATTACATTGGGAATAATTACAACTGAAAGTAGAGAAGTGGGAAAAAAATACAAGATGCGCATGAGCAACAATTTCCCACTTGTATCATCATTGTGCATACCCTTTATTTGCCCACCAAATTGGGGTAGTGGGAAAATCACTTACATGCGCAACAGGAGTGCAGTGATGGCATTCTTCAGCATAACCAATCAGGCGTTGTTTGTTTATTTAAGATCCCTTCTCATATTCCATCCCGGCCTCTCTCCCACACTGTGACTTGTAGTACCTTCAACATTTGCCCTTCGTCACGTTGTTTTGTTCTCACATTCATCACACCGTAACTTGTAGCACCTTCAACATTTGCCCTGCGTCACGTTGTTTTGTTCTCACACTCATCACACTGTAACTTGTAGCACCTTCAACATTTGCCCCGCGTCACGTTGTTTTGTTCTCACACTCATCACACTGTAACTTGTAGCACCTTCAACATTTGCCCCGCGTCACGTTGTTTTGTTCTCACATTCATCACACTGTAACTTGTAGCACCTTCAACATTTGCCCCGCGTCACGTTGTTTTGATCTCACTCACATTCATCACACCGTACTTGTACCACCTTCAACATTTGCCCCGCGTCACGTTGTTTTGATCTCACATTCATCAGGATCAATACATGGTCATGATTTAGTTAGTAGGTTCTTTAGTCTGACCTTCGACATTACATCTTAAGTATGACTTTGAATCTACATCTTAAGTATAACATTGAATCTACATGATAACTATGACCTTGAATTTACATATTAACTATGACCTTGAACCTACATATTAACTATGACCTTGAACCTACATATTAACTATGACCTTGAGCCTACATTTTAAGTATGACCTTAAACCTACATCTGAAGTATAACCTTAAACCTGCATCTTAAAAATAACCTTTAACCTACATCTTAAGTATAACCTTGAGCATGCATCTTAAGTATAACCTTGAGCATGCATCTTAAGTATAACCTTGAACCTACATCTTAAGTATAACCTTGAACCTGCATCTTAAGTATAACCTTGAACATACATCTTAAGTATGACTGTAAATCTTCTCACGCGTTCAGCACGTGGTTTTCTAATAATTTTGAGGATTGCCATAAAATAATTTCTATGAGAGATCTCATTATTTCGTCATGGGGAATGGTTGGTTCCAGACAAGACGCCGGTCTCGAGATAGAGAGTTCAAATCTACACCAGCTGCACCAATTAAGAGTTTTTTTTTTGTGATTTCTCTCTGTGGCAACCACCCCTTGTCTCAGCAGCGAGGCCCGGCTTGAAACGTCAATTACGCATCGACGGAAAAAAAAATATGAGTACCTCTGAAGTCGGAGTTATCTGCCTGTGCGGCGAGGGACACGTGTGCACACGGCTGAAAAAACGGATTAACGTGCACAATTCAAGAGTTACTCTCTAGGGTCTTCGCCGGAAAGGAAAGTTGGCGAACGCAAAAAAAAAATACAAATTATTTCGTTTTCAAATCGCACGCCCTTAAGGAAAAAAAATATCTTCACAGTCGGAATGAAGAAATATGTGTTTCTAAATTGATCTTCCACTTTTTTTGTTCTCAAGTTCATGGTCTTTTAATATCTTGAAACCACCATTTTGAGCTTCTCGTGTCTCGTTTTTCATGGAACCATTATTCTTGTTTTCCAGATCACGGTGTCTTTCTGTGTGATTGAGGTATTTCAATGTCTGTGTAGGATGGTGTTTATAATCAAATTATTGTCAGAGTTCAGGACGTCGTTTAACGGTACAAATATGGAAATATGGGGAATGTGAGCTAGTGTGTTAGAGGACTGTAACTTTACCTAGCGTATAGGGTAGAGCCCCATCATGTCACGTGGGGTATAGAGAATATGGTGTTAGTATGTTAGAGCCATGTCACGTCACGTGGCATATAGGGAACATGTTTTAGCGTATTATTAGCGTATGTTAGAGCACTGTCACATCACGTGGCGTATTGGGAATATGATATTAGTATTTTAAAGTCATGTCACGTCACGTGGCATATAGGGAATATGTGTTAGAGTATTAAAGCACTGCCACATCACGTGGCGTATTGGGAATATGATATTAGTATTTTAGAGTCATGTCACGTCACGTGGCATATAGGGAATATGTGTTAGCGTATTAGAGCACTGCCACATCACGTGGCGTATTGGGAATATGGTGTTAGAACCCATATCTTTTATTATTCATCAGGATCAGGATTTTTTTGAGACAATGTGGTCAGTGTCACGCCCGTGCCGATTTTTTTTCGCAGAACAAAAATCCCATAACCATTTATAGCTGGTGAACCTAGAAGCTCTTATCCTTTATAATCCAGTTCCTTAACTACTGAGCTATCGATGATCACATATAGAAAACATTATATTTTATAATTTCCACAACTTTTGTTGCTGTACATAGCCAATAGCCTTCCTGTATTGTTCTACAAGAGGTCTGTGCACCTCTAAGTTGTACACACTACACAGTATAAGAAATCACTCTACCTAAGAAACTCAAACCACATTTACATCCAGCTCTTTCAGTTATAATTCAATGCCGATATGCATATGTTTGTCACACATGAAAAGACGATTAGAGGCCACAGAGATGGGATTTCTCAATAGAATGTTGAAAGTTCCCTGGACAGCTAAAAAGACCAATGAGGAAGTTCTCAAAGAGGTCAACACAAAAGGGCAGTTCCTAAAAAACATCAGAAAGAAACAATCAACATTTTTCTGGCACTTCATGAGAAGAGGAAAGTTGGAACACTTGGTTACAACTGGCAAAATAAAAGGAAAGAGAGATCGCGGTCGACAAAGAGAGAAAATACTGGATAACTTTGTGTCATGGAATGGAAAACAGTCAACAATAGAACTGATACGATGCACTGTAGATAGAAGATTGTGGAGGGACATGATCGCCTACGCCAACCGGTATGGCACATGATGATGATGATATGTTTTTCATACTGAACTGTACCCGGGCATGTCTTTGACGTCATATTTTGGCATCTTCATTATTTTTATTTTCATTCATCATCATCACCACCAAGTACCAGGCCTGCTGGCGTGGGTGATCATATCTCTCCACAACTTTCGATCACGACAGTTATTTATCGTTTATGTTGTTGACCTTCTGCCAAGCCATTCTCTTAAACTGTCTGGTTTTTGTTTCTCGTTGCTTCTCTTTATATCGTCGTCTCTCAATTTTTCCAGTTGTTAAAATATATTCCAGTTGTTCTCTTCTCATTACATGGCCAAAAAATGATGATTGTTTCTTCCTAATATTGGAAATTAGTTCTCTTTTTGCTTTGGCCTCTTTCAGAACTTTTTCATTACTCTTCTTAGCTGTCCATTGTATTCTCAACATTCTTCTGTAAAACCACATTTCGACAGACTCCAGTGATTTTCTTGTCTGCTGTCCTATTGTCCATGATTCACATCCATATGTTAAGACTGGCTCTACATAACATTTAAGAACTCTTTTTCTTATTTCTATTGTCAAAAATGGATTACATAGTATCTTCCTCATTTTTGGAAAGCTGCTTTTGCCTGAGCTTTTGTCTGTATTTTCATTACAAAAGAAACATAACTTGGCGATGACAAAATGTACACAATCGGACTTTCCTGTACACTTCATGAATTTGAAGGAAAAGCATAAGTAGGGAAAAGTAGACAGTTATAATGAACATGGAATTTGATGAGAAAGATGGAGAGAAGAGAGATGGAGAGAAGAGAGATGGAGAGAGAGAGAGAGAGATAGATAGATAGATAGATAGATAGATAGATAGATAGATAGATAGATAGATAGATAGATAGATAGATAGATAGATAGATAGATAGATAGATAGATAGATAGATAGATAGATAGATAGATAGATAGATAGATAGATAGATAGATAGATAGATAGATAGAGAGATAGAGAGATAGAGAGATAGAGAGATAGAGAGATAGAGAGAGAGAGATAGAGAGAGAGAGAGAGATAGAGAGATAGAGAGATAGAGAGAGAGAGAGAGAGATAGATAGAGAGAGAGAGATAGATAGAGAGAGAGAGATAGATAGAGAAATAGATAGAGAGATAGAGAGAGAGATAGAGAGAGAGCTATGAACTGTAATCTATTAGTTGTCTCTCCCCTTAACTTATTTCGAATTTGCAAGGATAACAAGATAGACATATTACGATTACACATGATCAACATCATTATCAACATCATTATCATTATCATCATTATCATCACTATCATCGTGGCATACTTAAAATTCTGATTCTATTTTTGATCATCTGTTTGTTTTAAAATTAAAATCGCTGGTACGTTGTCTTAAGCAAATGTATGTTGTTTTCACTCAATTATGTATTATTTTGGTCTTATACTTGCTAGTTTAGCCTTTTTTGTTATTTTGATTGCAAGTTTATAATTTGAGACTCATGTTTGTTTTAATGGTCCCACGTTGGATAAATGTTCATATGGGTATATATTTTGTCCAACATAGTTTTGTAAATACATATTCACATTATAATGATGTAAATTCTGTGATTTATGTATCAAGTCTTGTGATATTTCGAAAGTCTCTGCATTCACGTTTTGGAAGTCTACGGTTTCCTTTTGGTTATATGTGTTTTATTTTGGGTTGTATTTATGCTTTATTTTTAGTTGTATGTTTTATTTCTGGTTGTATATGTTTTATTTTTTGTTGTATTTATGTTTTATTTTTGGTTGTATATTTTTTGTGTTGTATATTTGTTTTGGTTGTATATATTTTTCATTTATTGTTGTATACATATGTTTTATTTTTTGTTGTATACGTCTTTTTTGGGTTTATTTATGGTGTATATTTTGCCTTTACAATTGTATTTGTATCGTTTTTTAGCATCTGAAAATTTTTGTCTGTTGTTAGCATGTTTTACATCCGTAAAATATGTCTACAATTGGTCAACTATTTGTATTATCTGCGTATTAATCCTAATCATTCATTTTTGTATGTTTGATTGATTGATTATTTTTAGTTAGAGCCGAGATTGTTTAGAATGTGGTGTTTCTGACCGATGCTGAATTAAGTGAACTTTATTTTAAAATAATGCTTTCCGACAGTTCTAAACGTCGACTTTTCTAGACGCTGATTGTTCCATTGTAGGTCGTATGCACGTCGACTGTTCATCTGTCCGTCGTATGTACGGCGACTGTTTCTCTGTACGTCGTATGCACGGCGACTGTTCTTCTGTACGTCATATGTACGCCGACTGTTTCTCTGTACATTGTATGTACGTCGACTGTTTTCCTGTACGTTGTGTGTACGTCGACCGTTCCTCTGTACGTCGTATGTAGGTCGACTATTTCTCTGTACGTTGTATATACGTCGACTGTTCATCTGTAGGTCGACTGTCCCAATGTACGTCGTCTGTACGTCGACTGTTCCTCTGTACGTCGACTTTTTCTCAATATATTGTATATACGTCGACTGCTCCTATGTAGGTCGTATGTACGTCGCAAGTTCCTCTGTACGTCGTATGTAGGTCGACTGTTACTCTGTACATCATATATATGTCGACTGTTTCTCTGTACATCGTATGTACGTCGACTGTTCTTCTGAACGTCATATGTACGCCGACTGTTTCTCTGTACGTCGTATGTTACGTCGACTGTTATTCTTTACGTCATATGTACGTTGACTGTTCTTCTGTACCTCGTATGTACGTCGACTTTTTCTCTGTTCGTCGTACGTACGGCGACTGTTCTTATTTACGTTATATGTACGCCGACTATTTCTCTGTACGTCGTATGTACGTCGACTTTTTCTCTGTTCGTCGTACGTACGGCGACTGTTCTTATTTACGTTATATGTACGCCGACTGTTTTCCTGTACGTTGTGTGTACGTCGACCGTTCCTCTGTACGTCGTATGTACGTCGACTATTTCTCTGTACGTTGTATATACGTCGACTGTTCAACTGTAGGTCGACTGTCCCAATGTACGTCGTCTGTACGTCGACTGTTCCTCCGTACGTCATATGTATGTTGACTGTTTCTCTGTCCGTTGTATGTACGTCGACTGTTTCTCTGTACGTCGTATGTACGTCGACTGTTCTTCTGTACGTCATATGTACGTCGACTGTTCCTCTGTACGTCGTATGTACGTCGACTATTTCTCTGTACGTTGTATATACGTCGACTGTTCATTTGTAGGTCGACTGTCCCACTGTGCGTCGTATATACGTCGAATGTTCCTCTGTACGTCGACTTTTTATCGGTACGTTGTATATATGTGGACTGTTCTTATGTAGGTCGTATGCACATCGCATGTAGGTCGACTGTTACTCTGTACGTCATATGTACGTAGACTACTTCTTTGTAAGTCATGTCTTCAGTAAGTCTAATAATGTGTTTAGTACATTAATTGGTTTCAATACTCTAGTTGCTTGCTTGCGTTCGCCCTATGACTAAAGGAGTACACGTCTTTGTCATCCGCCCTGAAAAGGACGTTAAGTGGGCGTGTCTGCGTTGTGTTATGGTTTGCAGAATAACTGTGATATTTGCGCCTTTCGGCCCTACACAACCGACTTTAGCAGGCAATACTCTAGTGATCTTTGTTGCATCTTCTGTTCATTTTGTGGAAGAACATAACATAAAAAGCAGAACATAACATAACACAGAATGACATGACATCGTTATCCACACAGCCTTCCGTATGTAATTTTATTGCCAATAAACTCAAACAACGCTCTTTTTGTACAAAATGAGAATTTATTTAATGCTCTTTAATATTACATTTTACGTTTTCCGGTTTAATTATCTTTGCCTCAGGTTTATCATTTTAATGAATTATTAATTTTAATTGATCATCACTCAGTTTGGTTTGTTGTTTACGATAATTTTAATTTGTTGTTTGTTACATCTTCAACCTTCCAACAGTACAGTGTGGCCTATGAACCGCCCTGTTAAATATTCCTTCCTTGGTCTTCCACTTCGGGGAGCCGCGATAGCTCAGTGGTTAGTGAACTGGACTACAAAGGACAAGGGGTAGGGTTCGATCCCAACCGACGGCTACCAGGTTCACCCAGCCTTAAACGGGTACCGGATTTTTTTCTGGGAAAGTAAAGCAGCACGGGCGTAATACCGACCACATTACCCAAAAAATCATGTGCTGAAGGTCTGTAAAATATAAGGTCACTAACACCATATTTTCCTATACGCCACTTGGCGTGGCGGGGGTACAAACAAAAACAAAAAACACCATATTCCCTATACGCCGCCACTTGGCGTGACGGGGGTACTTTACTACATTTTTTTTGGTCTTCCACTTCTCCTTCATGCTTTCATTTCCTATGTAATGTTTCCTTATCTCTCGTTTCATAAAATGTTAAAAGAATATTTATCTGCATCTTCCTGATTCAACACTTTATCCATCTTTAACCCTTGCCTTCTAATGCTGTATTAAACAGCCTCCTCATCTATTTATCTATCTCCTTTGTTTGTCTTAAAGGAGAAAGATATAGATCGATGTCTTAAAGAAGAAAGACATAAATTGATGTCTTAAAGGAGAAAGACATAAATCGATGTCTTAAAGAAGAAAGACATAAATCGATGTCTTAAAGAAGAAATACATAAATCGATGTCTTAAAGAAGAAATACATAAATCGATGTCTTAAAGAAGAAAGACATAAATCGATGTCTTAAAGAAGAAAGATATAAATCGATGTCTTAAAGGAGAAAGACATAGATCGATGTCTTAAAGAAGAAAGACACAAATTGATGTCTTAAAGGAGAAAGACATAAATCGATGCCTTAAAGAAGAAAGATATAAATCGATGTATCTCACCTTGAATCTGTCTCGTAGTTGCTTGGTTTAGTTATAAAATTGGTGCATTATTAATGGGCGTGGGAGTGGAGACAGCTCAGTAGTTAGTGAACTGGACTACTAAGGGCAAGAGGTCTGGTTCGATCCTGATCGACGGCTTCCACGTTCACCCAGCCTTAAATGGGTATCGGATTTTTTTCAGGGAAAGTAAAGTGGCATGGGCGTAATACTGACCACATTATCCCAATAATCATGTGCTGAAGGTCTGTAAAAACTATGGTCACTAACTCCATATTCCTCATACGTCACTTGATGTGACGAGGCTTTTTACTTGTTTTTTTTATTATTATTATTTAATAATGGGAGAGGTTGACTTTAGTGTAAAACATTCATTGACATTTGATATGAGTTGCTGCATGTTGCGGGAAGACGTCACGATAATATCATTTCTAGCTTAATTCATGTTGGTTTTGGGATATCTCACTAGAGTCAAGATTATGATTAGAAACATGTCACTTTTCTGACACTTTTTGGGGGGGTAATTGGCTTACACGCCAAATTTTAACTCATTAACTCTTTCCGTACGTTTTAACGCACTGTGTGCCATGCCGACTTCGGCCGCGTACGTTTCGTCGCATAGTGCGTCACTCCTAATTTGATTAGTGTGACCCATCATCAAATCATAATCTTTTTACATGTCCTGTTTAATCTGGGTATTTGTGAAATCTAATATCCTGTTCAATTATCTAAAAATTCATATATAATATGTTATATATTAGATAAATATAAATATGTAGATTTATTCTTAAAACCATGAACAATTTTGTTTTTGAAATCTCTTCCATTGCGTCGATATAAAGCTTCCGTACGGAAGAGTTAAATGTCATCTATACATTCAATCATTCACATCAACGCACGCAGAACAAGCCACGTTATGTAAAGGGGACATTATGAAGCGAGAAAGTAAACTAAAATGATCGTGATCAAGACGCTTATTCAGCAGTTGTGCTGAGTGTGGGCAGCGACCTACAGCTGATTGTTGCCTGTGTCAAGATCGGCGACCAACAGAGATGTTCAAGATTCTGCTACATCTTCCAGCGGTCCTCCAGAAAACAGACTGTGGAATCAAGCCAAGCGAGTAAGGGTCGAAGAGGGAAATCAACCTGGTACTCAAAAATGCCTTGTTGAAGTCGGATGTCTTGGGCTTAAAAGCGAAAACATCACAGCCAAGTTGCAAACGATAACATAATGAATCTACATCCTCTTAACGTCCTTTTAAAACGGATAAAGAGGAAGAATATTCAATCCTTTAGTAGTCTTTGCATGAACATATGACGTAAACAGATATCAATAACTGTGCCCTGAGTAGAATATGTATCCATTCTTAGTGCATTATAACGTGATGTACATGACTGGAACACGTAATCTATCTTAGGAATAAACAAATATTGACATTAAGACCTTCGTCCCTGTACGTTACAGAACGTAGCGGAGTTCTTACTTATCCTAATTCTATATTTTAAAAAGTTATATCATATCCTAATTATATATTTTTAAAATGTATATCTTATCCTAACTCTATAAAAGTTAAGTTCTAGCTTATCCTATTTCTATATAAAATACTATCATGTGCTAATTCTATATAAATTAAATTTTATCATATCCAGATTCTATGTAAATAACGTTCTATAGTATCATAATTCTATATTAACAAGTTTTATCTTTTTCTAATTCTATATTAAGAAGTTCAATCTTATTCTAATTCTATATTTTTAAAAATTCTCTTGTATTCTAATTCTACATAAACAAAGTTCTTTCTTATTCTAATTCTATATTAAAAAGTTCTAACTGATCCTAATTCTTCAGAATGGTTTTCGTCATCTTATTTCTATATAAATGTATTTCTCATTTTATTTCAATAGACTTTTTAAAAATGTTATATCTATAGATAATTCTTTCTTAGAATCATCATCATCGAGTGCCTTCTCCGCAACGAAGTTTGGCTACCATGGATCGCCATTCTACTCTGTTTCTTGCTTTGATGGTGCAGGCTGACATAGATTGACTTGTCCATCTTTTGATGTTATTCGTCCATGTTAATCTTGGTCTGCCTCTGCCTCTTTTACCTTGTATTTTTCCTTCCAATATTACTTTTAGTAGGCTGTTGTGTCTTTTAACATGCCCCAAAAATTTCATTTGTCTTGTCTTAATTGTATTTAGTAGTTCTCTTTTTATTTTCAGTTGTTTTAAAACTTCATCGTTTGTTATCTTTTTTTCCATCCAATTCTACCTATTCTTCTATAAATCCACATTCAAAGGCTTCAATTTTTTATTTCTATTGAAAGTTTTCTTATTTTAATCTAAAGAAACTTCTTTCTGTTTATATTTTCTAAAGAAATGTATTTCTGATCGTATTTCTAGATAATTTTTTTGGGTATCTTCTTTCTACAGAAAGTTCTTTCTTACCTTTCTTCGACAGAAAAAGCTGAACTATTTTATGTTTCATTTTATCCCAACCTCTGTCCCACTTTTGGAATCAATGTCGTGGACACTTTGTCTATAGTTACAAGGAAATCAAGAAAAGCGTTTCTCTACATTTCCTTGCTACGGGAGCTCCACGTTTTTCCACCACCTTTTCTCGTCAAGTGTTCTGCAAACTTCTGTGGCTGCTCATTCAGCAGAGTTTAAACATGGCTCTGCAGGAAACCAGAAAATCTTTGGCCAATTTGCTTTTCTCGCCTGTACGCATGTTCACCTGAAGAAAATATTGGCAATAGCTGTTCCGATCGAACATCATTTGAATTCATCTTGTTCTTAGTAAAGGAGATTGTCTTTTGTTTACACGCTCATATTATGTTGTTATTAATTTGTAAGTCTTTCAAGGTTTTCAAAGACTGCTGTTAAGAGATGTATCAAATGCCATTTTGGCATATCATCTATTGAAATGTGTTACGAGGATAGACAGATTTCTTTCCAGTTTAAGCCAAAACAAAACGAATTAAATCGTTTTTATTCTTCATATTTTTAATATTGGCTGTAGTTGAAATGTGTATTTTGACAGGAAGACAGGGGAACATGGCGCATAAACAGTATCCTAGACGTTCCATGAGTTATTTCTTATTACCAGTTATTTTATTTTAGATTAAACTTGTTATTTGGATTTTAATCTATTGTTGTTTTATTATCATCATTTATATTATGAACTTTTATTTATTATTATAATTTATTAATATTATTAATATTATTATTATTACTACTTATATTCTGAAAGAGCAAAATACAGAAATGAAGTTATCTCATAGCACTACTGTCACTGGGGAATGAAACGTAAGTAAATAAGGTTCACTTCCGACCATATATCGTTTCGGTAATATTATGCTAGTGCCAATATTTCTTAATAAGCAAAGGCATCTTTAAATATGTTGTGTTGTCAGTATCACACCAGGCCGCCCATCAGTCTAAACAAATGTCTGGTCGAAGTTTCAGAGACTAGGTGAAGTCTAAAACCGTGTTGATAATAAAAAAAAATTATAAATCACTACATCTGAGAATATGAACCTGAAAACCTCTTGTCAGTATAAAGCCCACTTATAATTGCGGTTCCAGAGTTATAGTCCGTTCATAAAATCATGAACACATTTGTTTTCGATTTGCGTGAAAACTAACTGTTAGATCGCAATGATTTTTTTGGAAGCAGCTTTAGTATATCCAATAAGTTATACCCATATATTTGCTGTGAGATATTTGATCAATTTTGCAAGATTTTTTTCTTTAGGCTATATTAACATCAACCTCATGGAATTTGACATAATTTTTGCGGATCTACGGAACTCATGGATCAGCAAGAGCTCAGTGGTTAGTGAACTGGACTGCATAGACTTGCAGAACGTATTTTTCCCGAGTCTCAATGCGGCTTCAGACCCGGGAAATCAACCATAGACATGATTTTCACACTTAGACAATTACAAGAAAAATGCCGGGAACAAAATATGTCGCTCTATATTGCTTTGTCGATCTCACAAAAGCCTTCCACTCAGTAAATAGAGCTGGGCTGTACAGCGTGTTAGAATGTATAAGCTGCCCACCTAAATTACTTAAACTGATTTCATCCTTTCATGAAAACATGAATGGTAAATTCCACTTTGAACGGAGTTCATCAGAGAGTTTTAAAGTCAGCAACGGAGTGAAACAGGGATATGTCCTCGCCCCCACCCTCTTTGGCATTTTTTTTTTTTTTGCTGCGCTTCTAAATTGCTCCTTCGAAAACAGATCAGTAGAAATTTATATTCGCACAAGATCAGATAGCTCACGTTCAACTAAAGACCAAACTCTTAATATATCAGACCTGTGTGCTCACCATACTATTATATGAATATGGAACCTGGACAACATACTCAAATCTTGAAAAAAAGACTAAATATCTTCCATATGTGATGTCTCCGCAGATAATGCACATTAAGTGGCAGGATAAACTAACCAACTTAACAGTCCTGCAACGTGCTAAGACCCTAACAATCATGTCAATGCTCAGAAGCCAAAGGTTAAGATGTCTGGGGCACGTCCAGCAAATTGAATAAAACTTCATTCCTAAGCAAATACAGTATGGTGAACTAATACACGGAAAAAGGCAAATCTACAGACCTAAACTACGATATAGAGATATTTGTAAATCATCTCTGAATGACTTCTCTATCTGTGAACATGCAGTTCTTTCTTGTAATTTTTTTTTCTATTTTTGATTTTTTATGAAAGTTTTCTCATTTTAATCTAAAGAAACCTATTTCTCTTCATATCTATCTAATGGCCTTTCGAGCCGTAGCCGGCCCATAGGGCGTAGACCAAGATACTCCTTCATCTGAATTTTTATTCTAGCAGTTTTCAATTCTTTTAACAATATTTTATCAAATCTCGCCATTTGTCTCTGTTCTGTGCAAGAAGCTCTATCTCATTGAGGGAGCCGATTCTTGCTGCTCTTGCCTCTCTCATTAATGTTCTTCTCAGTGTCTCTCTGGGTCTTCCACAGTCCGGCTTGTTGCAGGAGCTACTGAGCTAAGTGCTCTGTGCACACCGTGAGCTGTGTGTCTCATCCGTTTTGATCATGTTTCGATATCCCGATTGTTTACGATGAATGATGATATCGTATGGCATGGAACAGTTGGCTGTGTTCACTTTCTGCGCGGTTTCGCCTTATGTCTTTTGGCGTGTGCTGAGACTGCTACGATGGAGACTACAGTTACCTTTCTTTGTTTGAGAGATGAGTTAGTAATTCGAATGATTCCACTGGCACAGGCGGTTGAGCAATTATGGATTTTAATTCGTTTGCATTGATACCGGGGCCTTCAATAACCAATAATCTGGGTCTTCCTCTTTTTCTCTTACCTGTTGTTTCCCACATGAGGGCTTGCTTTGCTATTCGATTATTATCTCTTCTCATCACATGTCCAACAAATGCCTATCGTCTTTTCTTGATTACTGAAGATATTAGTGGTACTTTTCATATATTCTAGAGAAATTTAATTCTGATCGTACTTCTATAGATATTTTCCTTTGTATCTTCTTTCTGCAAACAGTTTTTCTTACCTTACTTGGATAGAAAAAGTTGAAATATTTTATGTTTCATTTTATCCGACTGCGAACTGTGGATATCTGGCAAGTGATCGGAAGACACGGAGAGCCTGTATAAAAAAAAATGACATAACAACATTTGAGGCTGTACTATGGCAAAATATAGAAGAGAAAAGACTCATAAAAAAAGATGGAAAACCTTGTGGACAGGTGGGCCTGACTTGCTCATTTTATGGCCGAATATGTTTGTCAAACATTGGTTTAAAATAAAAAGACAAAAGCCGTTAGACAAAAAAAACAAAATCTCCCTCCAAAAATACACAATTGCCTCTACTAAACCGCCAGACAAGACGAGAAGGGCCATATATATCGACTCATAATCATCATCGTGTGCCATACCGGTTGGCGTAGGCGATCATGTCCTTCCACAATCTTCTATGTACAGTGCATCGCATCAGTTCATGACTGTTTTCCATGCCATGATACCAAGCTATCCAGTATTTTCTCTCTTTGTCGTCCGCGATCTCTCTTTCCTTGTATTTTACCAGTTGTAACCAAGTATTCCAACTTTCCTCTTCTCGTGATGTGCCCGTAAAATGTTGATTGTTTCTTTATGATGTTCTTAAAGAGCTCCCTTTTTGTGTTGGCCTCTTTGAGAACTTCCTCATTGGTCTTTTTAGCTGTCCAGGGAGCTTTCAACATTCTTCTGAGAAATCTCTGCGGCCTCTTATGGTCTTTATATCGACTCAAGATTCGTGAATGGTGAAAAAACATGGACATTTAGTAATGCACAAGAGCAAACAAATGATGCCTTTGAAATGTGGATCTATTAAAAAAAATTGGAAGAAACTGAGTGGAAAGGAAAAAAGACAATGAAGTTTTGAACTAAAATAAAAATACAATTACTTTTAGTAGTCTGCTGTGTTTTTTAACATGCCTTAAAAAATCTAATTTATCTTGTTTCAATGGTGTTTAGTAGTTCTCTTTTCATTGTTAGTTGTTTTAAAACTTCATCATTTGTTTTATTTTCTTACTGTCCCTTTCTTCTATAAATCCACATTTTGCTATTCTTAGTTTTAGCCCTTGTGTTATTTGTTTTGGTGTTAGTATATTTTTCATGGCATTAAAATCTCTTCTTGCCATTCCTATTCTTTTGTTTCTGTCAGTTTTACACTTTCCATCACTGGTTATAGTATTTCCAAGATCTATTCCTTCTTCTATTCTATTCCTATTCAGTTCTATTCCTTCAACTTTGATATACATCTATATATGGAAAAGTCGACTGGAGAATATCAAGCTAGATGTGAACCGATTTCCTTTATCGACGAGCCTAAGCAATAACTACCACATTATTGATTCTCCCTTCTGTTATGATTGTGTATCTTAACATTGCAATAACCAACCAATAAACACGACTAAAGCTATAAAGTTTAAAAAAAAAACCTCTTCCTGCGGCAGCTATTCTGATAAACACCATCAAGTCAGAACAATAAATGCAACGCTTTGGATTTCTGTTGTGTTTATTTGTCACTAGAAAAAATCCTCTTAAATCAGAACATGGATTTCGTATCTTGAATATTTAGTTTGTTGAAGAAGGAACAAAGACTTGTTTGTTTAAACTTTTCTGTCGTTTCTTTTTATAATAATATTCTACCGATGGTTTATTTCGAGAATGAGATCGATAATATAAAGCTGTTGTCTCGGACTCGTCTTTGTGGAATTTGTGGGGGAGAAATTGTGGGAGTGGAAATTGTGGGAGTGGAAATATGAGAGTTTTGAGAAATGGTTGTAAAAGGGTAGCTAATATGGTGGGATGAAATATCAAGTTAGTTTGTAATGTTGCGCTGCGGTGTGACGGATAGTAAAAGGGTAGCTAACATGGAGGGATGAAATATCCAGTTAGTTTGTAATGTTGCGCTGCGGTGTGACGGATAATAAAAGGGTAGCTAACATGGTGGGATGAAATATCCAGTTAGTTTGTGAAGTCCGCGCTGCGGTGTATGACGGATAATAAAAGGGTAGCTAACATGGAGGGATGAAATATCCAGTTAGTTTGTAATGTCCGCGCTGCGGTGTATGACGGATAATAAAAGGGTAGCTAACATCTATCTATCTATCTATTGACCTTTCGAGCCGTAACCGGCCCATAGGGCGTAGACCAAGATACACCTTCTCCTATATGAATTTTTGTTCTAGCAGTTTTCTTTTAAAGATATTTTATCAAATCTCGCCATCTGTCTCTGTTCTGTGCAAGCAGTTCTATCTCATTGAGGGAGCCGATTCCTGCTGCTCTTGCCTCTCTCATCAATGTTCTTCTCAGTGTCTCCCTGGGTCTTCCTCTTTTTCTTTTACCTGTTGTTTCCATATGAGGGCTTGCTTTGCTATTCGATTATTATCTCTTCTCATCACATGTCCAACGTATGACCATCGTCTTTTCTTTATTACTGAAGATATTAGTGGTTGATTGGCGATTTCTCTAATTTCCTCGTTTGTTTTGAATTCGTTCCATTCTATACCAAGTATTTTCCTTAGACATTTATTTTCGAATGCGTTCAACTTTGTTTCTATATCTCTTGTTGTTTTCCAGCTTTCACACGCATACGTAAGGGTTGATAGTACATTTGATTTGAATAGCCTAAGTTTTGTGTTTGTGCTAATGAGTTTTGATTTCCACAACTTTTCAAGGCTTCTGAAAGACATTGCTGCTTTAGCCAGTCTGATTCTAATTTCTTTGCTCGTATCCCCTTCTCGATCAATGTGACTTCCAAGATAGATAAAGTGATCGATCTCTTCTACTGGTTTGTTTTCCATGTATATTTTGTCACTTGTTGGAATTAAACTTTTCATGACTTTAGTCTTTTCATGATTGACCTCAAGCCCAATTTTGCTGGCTATTGATAATAGTTCATTTGTGTTTTCCTGCATCGTTTTTATCTGACTGCTGATGAGAACTATGTCATCAGCAAAGTCGAGGTCCTCCAAATGGTCTCCTTGTATCCATTCGATGCCTTTATTACCAGTGCAGCATTTCTTCATTATGAAGTCCATAACAATTCCAAATAACAAGGGCGATAAAATACATCCTTGTTTAAACCCAGTTTCTATTGGGAAACATTCGCTCAGTCCTTCCTCTGTTCGAACTGCACATGTGTAACCATCATACATGTCTTTGATAATATTTATGATTTTTTATGGTAAACCATATTGCTTCAGAATTTTCCACAAAGAATCTCTATGAATACTATCAAATGCTTTTTTGAAGTCGATGAAGTGGAATAAAATGGCTAACATGGTGGAATGAAATATCCAGTTAGTTTGTGAAGTCCGCGCTGCGGTGTAACGGAAGTTGGGGAGATGTTAACAGGTTGATAGTTGAAATGATGATTCTTGTTCTACATTTTTATACTGACTTCTTACTTCTTATCTTTCATTTTCTTCCAGTTTTTCCTTTCTTCTCCACTCGTTTAAAAAAAAATTCCTTTTCTATCTTTATCTTTTTTTAGGTATCTCTTCTATCACTCTTCGTTTTCTTTCCATTTCTTCTTACCAAATCTTCTTACTTTTTTTTTTTTTACCGATTACTCCCTTTTATTACCATCATCGTCGTCTTCATCATATTCGTCTGTCGATTTGATGCAACCAAAACATTCATTCATGTCAATGCCAATATAGGTCGGAGATGATGTTTCTCCATCGCCCTTGCTCTTGTTTCACCTTTGATCATTTCTCGTGACACGCCATCAATCTATCCAGCAGCTTTGTCTTCCTCTATTCCCCCCAGTCTTACATCTCTCATGTTTCAGCTAACTATAGGGCTATCTCATTCTACCAACTTGAGATATGCAAGTACATTACTGGCACCCAAAATTGAAAAAGAGCTTAAATCTCTAACAGACAGAGTTGCCGAAGAAAGTATTAAAAATGGTTTAAATGAAAATTAAACAAAAATAACGGTGGACCTCAATTGGGGGTCTCGGTAGCCAAGTTGGGAAAACCACTCGACTGGCTACCAAATTTCACACACCTCGTGTTCGATTCCCGCTGGAAGCAGTGTGAGTTGTACTCGTTGTTGGATAAAAAAAAAATTATCCCGCGGTCGATCCAGCCGCTGGCAAAAATGGGTACCTATGTAGTACTCTTTTAAGGGGAGGAATACCGCCTCGGATCGTGAGTTTCGATGCTTGAAGCGACATTATCCAGAAGTCTCCAAACATTTCTGGATAGGCGGCCAAGAACATATGAGTGAAAACTCTCGAGCTAAGACGCCGATTCAAGTCTCGTACTTTACCTTACCTTAACGGTGGACCCCCCAAAAAAACAAGATATCACTCAGATGCAAAATATGGAAAATTTTAAAATCTTCTACAGCCACATTCGTTTATCTAATTAAATTAACGGTCTATAAAAAGCTTTCTATGTTTTGAGTTTACATTTTGGGAAATTGAGAAGAAGCTGTGAAGAAGACAGTGCGAAAGTGAATGCTATACCGTTTATTTTGTTCTAGTATGCTCCATTTATGTTTGTTCAATTTAATAAAGAATGTAAATTATGGATCTTAAAACCAAAACTTGACTTCCTCTTTACAAAGGTTAGTTTTAGCCTGTAGAGCAGTTACAGTAACGCGGTCGTTTAAATAAGGCATAGTGAAGAGGAAAGTTGGAATACTTGGTTACAACTGGCAAAATAAAAGGAAAGAGAGATCGTGGGCGACAAAGAGACAAAACACTGGATAGCTTGGTGTCATGGCATGGAAAGCAGTCAACAACAGAACTGATGCGATGCACTGTAGATAGAAGATTGTGGAGGGACATGATCGCCTACGCCAACCGGTATGGCACATGATGATGATGATGAAGATGCGGAGTGAAAAGAAAAGACAAAGCAAAATGAAAAGACAAAGTGAAAAGAGGCAAAGTGAAAAGAAAAGGCAAAGCAAAATGAAAAGACAAAGTGAAAAGAGGCAAAGTGAAAAGAAAAGGCAAAGCAAAATGAAAAGACAAAGTGAAAAGAGGCAAAGTGAAAAGAAAAGGCAAAGCAAAATGAAAAGACAAAGTGAAAAGAGGCAAAGTGAAAAGAAAAGCAAAGCAAAATGAAAAGACAAAGTGATAAGAGGCAAAATGAAAAGAAAAGGCAAAGCAAAATGAAAAGACAAAGTGAAAAGAGGCAAAGTGAAAAGAAAAGAAAAAAGTGAAAAGAAGATGCAGAATGAAAAAAAAGACAAATTGGAAAGTATAGGCAAAGTAAATAAAAAAGACGAAACGAAAAGAAGAGCAAAGTGAAAAGAAAAGTCAATTGATCAGAGAAAGGGAAAGTAATAAGCAACAGCAAAGTGAAAGGAAGGACAAAACAAAAGGAAAAGGCAATGTGAAAAGAAGAGGCAAAGTGACAAGAAAAGGACGGCAAAAGGAATAGAAGAAACAGGTGGACGATATTATTATTCATCATCGAGTGCCGTCTCCGCAACGAAGGTTGGCTAACATGGAGCGCCTTTCTGCTGTGTCTCTTGCTTTGATGGTGCAGGTTGTCATAGGCTGATTTGTCCATCTCTTGATGTTACTCGTCCATGTTAGTCTTGGTCTGCCTCTACCTCTTTTACCTTGTATTTTCCCTTCCAATATTACTTTCAATAGGCTGTTGTGTCTTTTAATATGGCCCCAAATCTTTTTGATAAAACTTTTTGCCATTCCTCTTATTTTGTTTATTTCAGTTGCACATTTTCCACCACTGGTTATAGTATGTCCAAGGTAGTTGTAGTTCTGAACTGTCTCCAGGTCTATTCCTTCAATTTTGATATCCACTTGTAGGTTTTGAGTATTTTCTTTGTTTATGATCATAGTTTTAGTCTTTTTGATATTAATATCTAGTCCATATTTTTTTGCTTGTCGTGTTTATTTCATTGAGTAAATTGTTGTAGATCTTTAAGATTTTCTGCTGGTAGTAGAGTATTATCAGCATATCTTAGGTTATTGATTATCTTTCCATTAATGTTTAGGCCTGGCATCTCTGTGATGTTTTTAAAGATTTGATCAGTGTACAGATTGAACTAGCCTGCCAATAATATATAGAACAACAACTTAAATGGTTATTATTGGTTATTGGTAATGGAAGGCCTCGGTATCACATCAAACGAATTAAAATCCATAATTGCTCAACCGACCCATGCCAGTGGAATCATCCGAATTACTAACTTATCTCCCAAACAAAGAAAGGTAACTGTAGTCCCCATCGTAGCAGTCTCAGCACTCGCCAAAAGACATAAGGAGAAACCGCGCAGAAAGTGAACACAGCCAACTGTTCCCTGTCATACGATATCATCATTCATCGTAAACAAGCGGGATATCGAAGCAGGATCAAAACGGATGAGACACACAGCTCACGGTGTGCACAGAGCACTTAACTCAGTAGCTCCTGCAACAAGCCGGACTTGGAATATGAGGAAACTGCAAGAAGGAACACTTTTCAGACATAGCCTTCAATGGTTCCTGCCGCCTATCCACCATATACCATGGGAGTTCACGTCCTCCCGAAAATGATGATCGTCATAGCACTTGATGATGTTAGGCCATCATTGAGTTCCTGCTTGGTTTAAGTTCACTCATCTAGTATTTAGTTGTGACTACAACCAGAGCTTGTAACTGTCAGACAATATATAAAGGAACACGAACCTATTTACCTATTCCTTCAATGGTAACTATTCAACTATTCAACTATTCAACTATTCAACTTAAATGGTTTGGCCACCTGTTCAGAATTAATCCTTACCAATCAGCGTCAAGGGTGTTCTTCTTGAGAATGCATGGAAAAACACCAAGAGGAAAACCCAGAAGAAGATGGATAGATGAAGTGACAGAGACATGTAACAACAAAGGAAAATCACTAATTCAGACAGTTCGAGCAGCGCAAGAAGGATAAATTATATAACTACGACACCTTTTCGGTACAAGTGAGAAAGAGAAAGAGAGAGATAGATTGAACAGGCTTTGTGATAGGATGCATCCCTGTCTTACTCCTATTTTTTATATCAATGGGTGTAGAGTTGTCTTTGTTATATTATTATTAAACAACGCAATAAGCTGAGAACCGCTGGAATATATAGCAGTAACAAGGGCAGTTGGAGGGGGGAACAACGTAGGACGATTTGTGCGTGAAGAGTCCCACATAGCAGCAGACACGGTACTCAATCATGACCTTCCTTTTGTGTTATCTTTAGATTTAGTTAAGCCATGCATTATTCTCGTAAAGTGCTTTGATTTCGCTCTCGTTTACAACAAACTGCTTTACCATTTCCTGGGTATATTGCCAGCGGGCAGAAATCTATTTCACATTGACTGTACTGCCCTTTAGTGCCTATTTCCATTAGTGAATCTGCGTTTTTAAAAATATCTTTGTTTGACATTTTTACGTATTGCATTGTGCTGCGCATGGCCGTGCGGCTAAAGTCACTGTTCCACTAGCTGAAAAGCCGACGTACGGTGTTCGAAACCCGCGGTAAATAGAAAGGATTTTTTCTATCGGGGGTGAAATACAAATCATGTCTCACACGTCGTGGCGACTGCTTGACCAAGCGGCCTTTATCCATCTGGTTCTATCGTGTGCCCTCCGACATACACCAGCAATGGTACTATGTGTCGTAAAGATAGTTTTTTTTTTTTTTTTATATTGCTACAGTGTGAGATACTGATGAATTTGTTAGCACTCCCCACCTCCACTAGTATTTTGCATTCCAAAACAGCAAATGCTGTTTGTAGTCGCGATTGTCTCAACATGGGACACAGTCTTACCAGGCGACCGAGTGTTTTCTCCTGGTTTTGAATCGTGTTTTCCTCTTAGCGAGACACCCATAATTTCAAAATGAAAGTAGATTTTCAATTTGATTATCGAAGGATTTATTCAGCACAGCGATAGGTGAAATAACAATCGGAATTTATTTGTCTTCAACGTTTAACACCCTATCCCTGTGAATAGTAATATATATGTTGTTTGTGATTTAAAATGATTGAATTTTAATATAACAATATGTTTATTTGGATATATTATGATAAGTAAGCACATTTTGATTTTACTGTTGATTAGAAATATTTTAGTGGAAATTGTATCTACATTTTGTGGGTTTTGTTTGTTTGCTTTCTCATTATCATTAAATACCGGGCCTTCTAGCGTAGGTGATCATGTCTCTCCACAACTATCGATCTCGACAGTTATTTATCATTTCTATTGTTGACCTTCTGCCAAGCCATTCTCTTAAGCTGTCTGGTATTTTTTCTCTTTGCTTCCCTCTATCTCTTCGTCCCTCAATTTTTCCAGTTGTTATAATATATATTTCAGTTGTTCTCTTCTCATTACATGGCCAAAAATGATGATTGTTTCTTCCTAATATTGGAAATTAGCTCTCTTTTTTGCTTTGACCTCTTTCAGAACATTTTCATTACTCTTCTTAGCTGTCCATGGTATTCTCAACATTCTTCTGTAAAACCACATTTCTACAGACTCCAGTGATTTTCTAGTCTGTTTTGTCCTTTTGGTCATGATTCACATCCATATGTTAAGACTGGCTCTACATAACATTTAAGAACTCTTTTTCTTGTTTCCATTGTCAAAAATGGATTGCATATTATCTTCCTCATTTTTTGGAAAGCTGCTTTTGCCTCAGCCATTCTGCATCTCACCTCTATTGTACATCTTCCGTCTGAGGTTAACAAAGTTCCCAAATATTTAAATTCATTTACCTGTTTTAATATTGTTCCTTCTTCTTCTTTCTTTTTTTTTCAATGATACCTAAAAGGTGTCGTGGTTTATATTGTTTGTCGTTCTTGAGCTGCTCGAACTGTCTGAATTAGTGATTTTCCTTTGTTGTTACATGTTTCTGTCACTTCATCTATCCATCTTCTTCTGGGTCTTCCTCTTGGTCTTTTCCCTTGCATTCTCGAGAAGAACGCCCTTGATGGTGATTGGTGAGGATTCATTCTGACCAGGTGGCCAAACCATTTAAGTTGTTGTTGTTCTATATATTCTTGGCAGGGTTTTGTTTTTACCATTTTTCTTATGGTTTCATTTGGTATTCTATCCCTTCTTGTGTTGTTTGTTACTTTTCTCAAGCATCGCATCTCACATGTATTGATCTTTCTTAATTGTGAATCAGAAAGGGTCCATGTTTGACATCCATAGCACAAAATTGATATGAAAATGATATTTATCATTTGTTGTTAAGCTGCTATTGAAATGTTTGGATGTCTTAGCAATGGTGAAAGCTGGTATGTGACAGCATTTGCTTTTTGTATTCTCATGTCAATTTCTCTGTCTAGTTTTCCATCTTCTGTGAACATTGTGCCCAAATACTTGAATTCCTCTACTTCTTTATCTTTGATCTTAATGTTTTATGGGTGCCTTAATTTGCTTATTCTCATAGCCTCTGTTATTGCTGTGTTAATTTTCATACTGTAGTTTGTCCAGCTTTTATCTAGTGATATTATATGCTGTTGTAGCAGGCTTTTCATCCTCATATATTAGGCATTGGTCATCTGCGAATAGTAGCTCGTTGATGTTGGATGATTTTTCCTTATTGTTGGTTGTTTCCTGATTTATTTTGTCCATATATATGATGCAAAAAGGGAGCTTTTAAAAAACATCAGAAAAAAGCAATCAACATTTTTCGGGGTCATCATGAGAAGAGGAAAGTTGGAATACTTGGTTACACCTGGCAAAATAAAAGGAAAGAGAGATCGCGGACGACAAAGAGAGAAAATACTGGATAGCTTGGTGTCATGGCATGGAAAACAGTCAACAACAGAACTGATACGATGCACTGTAGATAGAAGATTGTGGAGGGACATGATCGCCTACGCCAACCGGCAGGGTACATGATGATGATGATATATATGATGAAGAGGAGTGGTGAGAGGACACATCCTTGTCTTACACCTGTTGTAACCTGAAGCTGTTTTGACAGACCTTCCGATGTTCTAACGACACTTTGGCTGTTTTTATATTGTTATACTTGTCTTTATTTTGCACTGAGGTGATGTCTTTTTCTTTGTTGTTACCATTACTTCTGTCTTTTTGCTATTAAGGCCTTTATTTTTGCTTTCGTTCACTATAATGTCCAACATTTCTTGTAACTCATTTTCATTTCTAATTATAGCACATTTTAAATGTGATTTTTCTTATACAAACAAGTCAGTAGTAGTCTCCGTCGTTACTATGAATTTTGCAGCGCCTCTAGAAATGTTATTTATTTTCTTCTCTTTCGCCGTGCATTCTCTTTTTCTATGAATCTGTTTGTTTCATATTTGAGCTGGAGCTTTAGAGTGTGTTTCCAAAGATTGCGGTCTGCAGCTATGTCTTCCCAGGCTGCAGGGTTTATGTTCAGAGTTGACATGTCACGTTTACACACGTCTACAAATCGAAGTTTTGGGCGCCCCCTAGTTCTTTTGCCATCTGCTATAGCTTGTTTCATAACTCGCGCCCAACTTTTAAAATCGATAGCTTTTTAACCGCTTTTTGTAAGTTGTTCAAAATTTGCATGTAAAGTTATAATGATTAGAACCCAACAGGGAATTAATTTCATAAAAAAAAAACATTTGGTTATTATTGTTGCTTATTTGATTTATATAAATTTATAACGACCCATTGATGTAGTCAAAACTTAATGTTTACAGTATTTTAAGTTAAAAATAGCGAGTAAAAATCCATACACGGTAAAATTGACGTGTTTGCACTCTTTTACCGTGGTTTTTTGACACAATTAGAAACTTGTAAAAAACACGAGAAATTGTGTGCTCCATTTCCGTTCATTCATAGGTGGAGAAGTGGAACGATAACATTTATCATGAGTCTTAAAATGAAATTCTGCAGTTTACAAAACATCGCAATAAAAATGTATGACTATTTTTGCAAAGAGGCTAAACGAGGAAGATTATTTCATTCTTTAGAAAACCCTGAGAATAGGACAAGACACATTTTGGATTTATCTAAACGGTCATTTAATCGCTGGATTCAAGCACGTGACCGTCAATGTTCAAAATATACAAAATCTCAAGGAAGAGCAAAAATGTTGGATAATTTCGACAGTGAACTTATTAGAAGTGAAATTCGCAAAATGTTGGGTATGAATGAAACTGTTACAATAAGAAAATTAAAAGTATCCCTGAAAAAGAACAACAGTATTGAAATATCAAAGTCTACATTATGGAGGAATGTGAGAGCTGCGGCTTTACATTCAGAAAGTATTCCAATGGACGAAACATCATCTGTGAGAAGCCACATATAGTAGTCATGAGAAGCAAGTACTTACGTGAAGTAAAAGAGGTGCGCAAGCAAGGTTATGATATTGTGTACTTGGATGAAACATGGATCAATGCTCACCACACTAACCAAAGGGAATGGCAGTCATCAGATGGAAAGATTAAGAGATTAATACCTAGCAGCAAAGGACAGCGATTGATAATTGCTCATGCAGGTAGTCGACAACATGGACTAATACAGAATGCAGAGCTCATTTTTCTTTCTAAATCCATAGACAATCGGGATTATCACTCTGAGATGAAAGGTCACATATTTAGACATTGGATTGAAAATTCTGTTCTCCCATCACTAGATCGACCATCTTGCCTAATAATGGACAATGCAGCGTACCACAACATTGTTGCACTTGAAGATAAAGTCCCGACGTCATCCAGTACAAAAGATGCTATTAAGATATGGCTCACAAAGGAGCACATACAATTTAATAACATGTACTTAAAACCTGAATTACTATCTCTAGTAAAGCAAAAACAGAGGACAAAGATTTTTTTCAAATAGATAAGATTATCCAAGAGCACGGTCATATAAGTTTGAGGCTGCCACCTTACCATGCTCATTTAAATCCAATCGAACTAATCTGGGCAAAATTAAAAGGACAAGTGGCAGATGAAAATACAACATTCAAAATATGCGATGTAAAGACTCTTGCTAATCTCGCTTTATTAAATATAGACAAAGATTATTGGGCTAAATGTGAAGACCACGTCTTAAAACAGGAAGAGGAATATTGGAAAAATGATGGTTTGTGGAATGTTCAACCCCAAACAGCTATTAATCTTTTAGACTCGTCTGATTCAGAATGAAAGTATATAGCCCCCACAATGTTGGCCCCTATATTACCTTAAATTAGTTCAACAAACGGTCCTTTTCAGGACCACATAACTATGAAAATTGGACATACAGGTATACCTTGATATTGTCGTCCGTCCTCGAACTGAGAAGACAATAATTCTCCTGGTGTTTTGTCTTATTAGGTTATTTCCCCATTACGGCCACGCCTTTACCTAGTGAAAATTAATCATAGACCTGCAACTACGGTAATTTCTATTATTTAGGGGTTCACAATTTACAATTTTGACAAACATCAAAGAAATTCGCCGCTTTAAGAAAACTGCAGATGCAAGATATTTGTTAAATATACATTTAAAGGGTCTTTTGCATTATAATAACATTTGGAAAATTTCAACAGTTTTTAACAAACGGTTACTGAGTAATAGCGTTTTGAAGTTGGGCACGTGATTTGAAACGAGCTATAGTCTTGTTTGAATTGTATTTAGTAGTTCTCTTTTCATTTTTATTTGTTTTAAGACTTCATCGTCTGATTTCTTTTCTTTCCATCCAATTCTACCTAATCGTCTATATATCCACATTTCAAAGGCTTTAATTTTCTATTCATTTTGCTATTCTTAGTTTTAGCCCTGGTGTTATTTGTTTTAATGTTAGTATATTTTCATGACATTAAAATTACTTATAGCCATTCCTATTTTTTGTTTATTTCAGTTGTACATTTTCCATCACTGGTTATAGTATGTCCAAGGTAGTTGTAGTTCTGAACTGTCTCCAGGTCTATTCCTTCAATTTTATATCCACTTGTAGGTTTTGAGTATTTTGTTATATATATATATATATATATATATATATATATATATATATATATATATATATATATATACGAATAGCATTCTCCCAGAAAAATAAAACGAAAAACAGGGAAAAATATGGTATGGTTCCACCTGTACATAAGTAGCAGACAACACAATATTGAAAGACGTTGCGGCTGATTAGGCCTTCAGCAGGAACAATATAAAACACATACTCAGGTATATAAGTAAACAATATTAACACTACATAGCTAACTAAAAATCACAATTCAACACAAAACAATAGTATCAAATTAGCATGAAAAGATTCAACTTCCAGCTGCTGTGACAATGTCCGGAATCAAAATGGCCTCGTTGAGACGACCGGCGTGGAGTGGTCACGGGTTAATGGGCTCTTGTTAGAGGAGTATTATTTATTATATGCATACCATTCTCCCCATCATTATCTATTATAAGCTTACCATTCTCCCCCATCATTATCTATTATAATCTTACCATTCTCCCCAATCATTATCTATTATAAGCTTACCATTCTCCCCAATCATTATCTATTATAAGCTTACCATTCTCCCCCATCATTATCTATTATAATCTTACCATTCTCCCCAATCATTATCTATTATAAGCTTACCATTCTCCCCAATCATTATCTATTATAAGCTTACCATTCTCCCCAATCATTATCTATTATAAGCTTACCATTCTCCCCCATCATTATCTATTATAATGTTAGCATCCTTCAAATCCATTATTTATGATACGATTACCATTCTTCCAAGCACTATCTGTTGTAGAATTACCATACTCCCCAAGTGTTATTAATTACAGAATCATCATTCTCCCCCAGTGGTATTTATTATAGAATTAGCATTCTCGTCTAGCATTAATTATTATATAATTAGCTTTTTCTAAAGTATTATTTACTATTTCCCGCGTATTGTTACAGCGCAAAAAAAAAACAAAAACAATCCGTGACAAGCGGTATCCATCTGTAGCAAAGCTATTGATTTCAACAGAGGATGTTGTTCGTAGACTCATACATGAAATATTATTCGAGTTTTTTTCTGTGAAAACTAATATCTGAATTATACAATATTTTGTATATTTCATTTGCCTTCGTCCACCGTTATTTTCTTATAAGATTGGATTGACTGGGGTTGAAGAAGCACTTAAGAGTGTGATTGAGTGTGTGGGTAATATGTGTGGAATGAATAAATAATTAGGGATTGTGTGCTTACTGAGAGGTGGGAAAGATTGACAGATTGTTGGCGTGGTTGGTGGAATGAATTACTAGTGTTTGTTCTGCAGAAGTGAATAACAGTGGCATATAGTGTAAAGATGTGAAGATCTAGATTTTGTGGAGAAGGGTTAAAAAAAAAAAAACTATATTTACGACACATAGTACCATTGCTGGTGTATGTCGGCGGGCAACGATAGTACCAGAGGGATAAAGGCCGCTTGTTCAAGCAGTCGCCACGACGTGTGAGACAGGATTTTTATTTCACCCCCAATAGAAAAAATCCTTTCTGTCTACCGCGGGCTTTGAACACCGTACGTCAGCTTTTCAGCCAGCGGAACAATGGTTTTGGCCTCACGGCCACGCGCACCTCAGGAGAAGGGTTAATGTCATTAAATGAGTAAGGTGTTGATAAATTGTGCTAGAAAGTGAATATCGATGTCAATAAATGAGTAAGGTGTTGATAAGTTGTGCTAGAAAGTGAATATTGATGTCATTAAATGAGTAATTTAAGGGATGCATCCTATCACCAAGCTTGTTCAATCTATACACTGAGCAAATCTTTAAAAAGATCACAGAGATGCCAGGCCTACAAATTAATGGAAAGATAATCAATAACCTAAGATATGCTGACGATACTGTACTACTAGCAGAAAATCCTAAAGATCTACAACAATTACTAAATGAAACAAACATGACAAGCAAAAAAATGGACTAGATATGAATATCAAAAAGACTAAAACTATGATCATAAACAAAGAAAATACTCAAAACCTACAAATGGATATCAAAATTGAAGGAATAGACCTGGAGACAGTTCAGAACTACAACTACCTTGGACATACTATAACCAGTGATGGAAAATCTACAACTGAAATAAATAAAAGAATATTAATGGCAAAAAGTAATTTTAATGTCATGAAGAACATATTAACATCAAAACAAATAACACCAGGGCTAAAACTAAGAATAGCAAAATGTTATGTCTTCTCAATATTCCTATATGGCGCAAATCATGGACATTAAACAAGAAAACAGAACAGAGAATTATAGCTTTTGAAATTTTGAAATAGAAGAATATGTAGAATTGAATGGAAGAAAAAGAAAAACAAACGATGAAGTCTTAAAAAAACTAAAAATGAAACGAGAACTACTAAGCACAATTCAAGCAAGACAAATTCGATTTTTGGGCCATGTTAAAAGACACAACAGCCCACTAAAAGTAGTCCTGGAGGGGAAAATACAAGGTAAAAGAGGCAGAGGCAGACCATGACTAACATGAACGAGTAACATCAAAAGATGGACAAATCAGTCTATGACAACCTGCACCATCAAAGCAAGAGACAGAGCAGAATGGCGCTCCATGGTAGCCAACTTTCATTACGAGAGACGGCACTCGACGATGATGATGAAATGAGTAATGTGTTCATAAATTGTGTTAGAGAGTGAATATTGATGTCATTAAATGAGTAAGGTGTTGATAAATTGTGCTAGAGAGTGAATATTGATGTCATTAAATGAGTAAGGTTTGATAAATTGTGCTAGAGAGTGAATATTGATGTCATTAAATGAGTAAGGTTTGATAAATTGCGCTAGAAAGTGAATATTTATTTCATTAAATGAGTAAGGTGCTGATAAATTGTGCTAGAAAGTGAATATTGATGTCATTAAATATTTAATGTGTTGATAAATTGTTCTAGAAAGTGAATATTGATGTCATTAAATGAGTAAGGTGTTGATAAATTGTGCTATAGAGAAAGAATATTGATGTCATTAAATGAGTAAGATGTTGATAAATTGTGCTATAGAGAAAGAATATTGATGTCATTAAATGAGTAAGGTGTTGATAAATTGTGCTATAGAAAAAGAATATTGATGTCATTAAATGAGTAAGGTGTTGATAAATTGTGCTAGAGAAAGAATATTGATGTCATTAAATGAGTAAGATGTTGATAAATTGTGCTAGAGAAAGAATATTGATGTCATTAAATGACTAAGGTGTTGATAAATTGTGCTAGAGAAACAATATTGATGTCATTAAATGAGGAAGGTGTTGATAAATTGTGCTAGAAAGTGAATTTTGATGTAATTAAATGAGGAAGGTGTTGATAAATTGTGCTATAGAGAATGAATATTGATGTCATTAAATGAGTAAGGTGTTGATAAATTGTGCTAGAAAGTGAATTTTGAGAAAAGTTAAAGTAGCCACAACAACAGCCACTGGCCTTATATGATCGTTCTTTCCTCTTTCATTCTATTGCCCACCTGCTGTTGTTTGAATCATTGCAGGAGAAAGGAGACATGTATAATGTAATCTGAAGTCTGTACATGCTTCATTCTTTGTTCTTCTGGTCACTATTCGTGTAGTAATGCTTGCACGTATCTATCTGGACGCTGTTAACACAGAACTGTTTTGGTTCTTGCCGTCTTTGCATGTTCATGGAAATCAGATACGCCGGGAACGAGACGTCATATTATTTCCGATATGGGAATATTTTCTATGAAGTCAGTATTCATCATCGTCATGTGCCGTAGCGGTTGACGTAGTTGAGTATGTCCTTCTACAATTATCTGTCATCAGTGCATCGCAATAATTATATTGATTAATGTTTACCGTGCATCGCAATCGTTCGTTCGTTCGTTCGTTCGCTTTCGTCAGCTTTGACCTCTGACGAAGTCCCACCCACTCAATTTTGTGGGACTGAATTTTGCGTGTAAAGTCTGTTTTATCCCATTACAGGATGCCCCTCGCCATGCAGGCAGATTTACTCCGACTTCAGAGGTACTAATTTTTAGGGAATTAGTAAAACCCAGAGTGCATCGCAATAATTATGTTGATTAATGTTTACCGTGCATCGACCTCTAGCTATCTTGTATCTTCTCTCTCTATAGTCTGCGATCTCATTTTCCCTGCATCTTTTCTCTTCTCATGATGTGCTCGACAAATATCGATTGTTTTTTTTTTCTTTGTTTTACAGCTCTCTTTTTGTGTTGGCCTCTTTGAGAATTTCCTCATTGGTCATTTTAGCTGTTCAGGGAACTCTCAAAATTCTTCTCAGAAATTCCATATCTGTGGCCTCTAATATTCTTTCGTTTTGCGTAGAGTAAGTGTAGTTATTTGCTGCATAATATTTATTGTAAGCTTTAGAGTTCAATGCAACAGGAGGTCGACGCCTGGGAATCATGACCCAGGCTGGTCCACTTCCCTTAAGAGTGTCAAGAAGTTAAAAGGTCGAAACACTTGCTCGATGGGGGACCTTCTCCTGCTTCTGATGATCAGATTGCCTCCTGCTCCGAAAGTCTGTATAAAGAGTTTCCTATAACATTTCAATTATGTGTCCCCTGTCCATGATTCGCTTCAATAGGTCCGGATTGACTTTATATCACACTGACAAACTCTCTTTCTCACTTTTATTGAGATAGACTGGTTGCACAAGATGTATTATTTTATTTTATGAAATGCTGCTTTAGTCTGCGATATTCTGCATTTTATTTCTGCGGTGCATCTTCCGTCTGATGTTATTACCGTGCCCATGAATATAGTACTTGTTTCAGGTTTGTCCAGCTTATTTTTATGTGGCGCGATGATGATGTTTCTTTGATATGACCATTACTTCTGTTTTCTGATTCAAGATGAGACTTTTTTTCTAAGCCTGACTTATTCATCTTGTGATGTTACTCGTCCATGTTCGTCTTGGTCTGCCTCTTTTACCTTGTATTTTCTCTTCCTAGATTACTTTTAATATGCTGCCTTGTCATTTAACATGTCCCACAAATCTCAAGGGAGCCGCGATAGCTCAGTGGTTAGTGAACTGGACTACAAAGGACAAGAGATAGGGTTCGATCCCAACCGATGGCTTCGGGTTCACCCAGCCTTTAATGGGTAGCGGATTTTTTCTGCGAAAGTAAAACGGCACGGGCGTAATACCGACCACATTACCCCATAAATCATGTACCGAAAGTCTGTAAAATTTATGGTCACTAACACCATATTCCTTATACGCCGCTCGGGGTGACGGGGATACTTTACTACTTTCTTTTACAATCTCATTTGTCTTGTTTCAATTGTATTTAGTAGTTTTATTTTCATTTTTGCTTTCTTTCATTATTACGTCCATCATTTAATGTAGATTTTCATAATACCGGCGAGCAATCCCGATCCCATCTGCCTGTCTTAATTATTCATAAGATTCATAATTGTATGTAATATACAATTTAAACCTATGTACTCTTATGTCCTAGCGATCTAAATTGAGCATGTTTTTAAAGCATTGATTGAGAGGTCTAGTAGATAAATACCTTCATTAATGCGATCCCAGAAAGCCACTTTATGGCTACAGTAATTATCTCAATATACGTCATCACCACAGCGGAAGTTGATTGATCAGCTGATGAGTTAGTTTTCCCCACCTTTCAATACTCTTTGCTTCAACGCTGCTCAATAGCTTTTAGCAGATGGCAAGATATGTGTAAAGCTGTTTAAGTGGCATCAGTTATTATCCGGATTCAGTTGAACGGAAGATTGAGAGAAAGAAAAAACAAAGAAATGATTAAGCAAACGCTAAAGTTGATTCCTTCCCAAAGAATAAAAGCGGTTACCCCCGACATCAAATGGTCTGAGCAATGCAGATTTCCTCTTTTTTTTTTACCTTTCAATTCCCTGTGGAACATAGGTCTTCAACAAACTCTTTCCAAGTCGTTCTGTTTCTTGCCATTCTTTTAAAATCATCCCATGTCTTCCTCATCATCTTCATCTCTGGTACCATCTGTCTTCTCCAAGAATATTTTGGTCTTCCTCATTGTCTTTTTACAAGAGGATCCCTTCCATAAAGGGCCTGTTGTGTAATACTCTCAGTTGGCTTCCGCAGTGTGTGTCCTATCCAGAGCCATCGTCTTCGCTGTATCTCTTTATCTACTGTTATTTCACTGGTACTTTTCCACAATTCTATGTAGTGATTTTGTCCTGCCATTTCCATCCTTTTATTCTGCACAAGCATCCATTAACGAAGGTCTGTATCTTCATAATGTAATTTTTGCACTTGTAATTTTTATTGGTCTCCATGTTTCACAGCCATATAATAGGACTGATGTAGCATTAGAGTTTAAAATTTTTATTTTTGTGTTTAATTTAATTCCTTTTGATTTTCATATTCCCCAGTGCAACGAATGCTCCTCTTTCGTTTGATATCCTTATTCTCATTTTCCTTATTTCATTCTCTGCTCCTCACTCTTTGTCTATATTACTGCCAAGATATATGTAAGATTGTACGTCTAGTAAATGTATTTCTCCTATTGTTATTTGGTTATTGCCAGTCGCATTAATTCTCAAAATATTGGTCTAATCTCTATTTACTTTCAGCCCCAGATGTTGTGATCTCTCTTCAAGTGTGCTCATTGTATCTTGCATCAAAGCTGATTTAGCTGTTGAAAATTAGCCTCAATGCGGTAGGCATAAGAGGCGAAATGAAACAAAAAAAATAGAAAAGAAAACAGTAATGTTAAAACTTCACGTAACAAGTGAACAATACAAACCAGAATGACGTTTCGGCTCAACAGGTCTTCAGCCAAAACTTGTTCTTTAAACTAAAAATAGCAAAATGTTACATCTTCTCAATATTCCTATATGGTGCAGAAACATGGGCATTAGACAAGAAAACAGAACAGAGAATTTAAGCCTTTGAAATGTGGATATATAGAAGAATAGGTAGAATTGGATGGAAGGAAAAGAAAACAAACGATGAAGTCTTAAAACAACTAAAATGAAAAGAGAACTACTAAGCACAATTCAAACCAGACAAATTCGATTTTTGGGCCATGTTAAAAGACACAACAGCCTACTAAAAATAATCCTGGAGGGGAAAATACAAGGTAAAAGAGGTAGAGGCAGTCCAAGACTAACATGGACGAGTAACATCAAAAGATGGACAAATCAGCCTATGACAACCTGCACCATCAAAGCAGAGTAGAATAGCACTCCATAGTAGCCAACCTTCGTTGCGGAGACGGTACTCGATGATGATGATGAGGAGGACTTCAGCAGGAACAAACATACTGCACACATACACATTCGTATTTAAAATAATAAATAATTTTTAAAAATGTATAATTTCGAACTAGGAGAAATAAAAGGAAAATAAAAAGAACAAATCATCTTGAGTAGTGGTGAACTTGAATTGACATTAATCATAACCCTACTACCAGCAATTTGAAAATCTAGTAGAAAACATGGAATGCCCAATATTTCGTTAGTTCTGTGTAAGGCTTTTTTTTTTTTTTTGTTAATGCAAATTCTGCTGTTTATCTTCAGAAGGTATGAACTTTTTATTTTGGCAAGATATACTTATTTATATCTATTTATTTGTTAATGGACACATAATAACCATGCGAGGAGAAAAGAGCTGTGTAATAAATCTGAGTAGCGTAAGATAATTAATAAAATATCTTATGCAACAAATCTACGTCAATAGAAGTGAGAAAGAGAGTTCAGCTGTGCTATATAGAACCAATTCTGACCTATGGAAGCGAATCATGGACAGTAGACAAACAAATGAAAAGACGGTTACAGGCCACAGAGATGGGATTTTTCAAAAGAATATTTGAAGTTTCCTGGACAGGTAAAAAGACCAATGAGGAAATTCTCAAAGAGGCCAACACAAAAAGGAAGCTCCTAAAAAACATCAGAAAGAAGCAATCCACATTGTTCGAGCACAGACAGAGTTTGGAAGTGTTCCGTTTCTTAATTTAATTGGGAAAAAAAATATTCCTAAACTGACTATGACTATCTCAACTTTGTTCATTTTTATATGGGGTGTCTCTCTCGATACTGAACCCGTTAGTCACATCATCATTCTAACGCCAATAAAGATATCATCACGAGGTTAGATACATTTTAGATGATTCATTGCGTGATGAATGACAAGAAACGTGTCTACAGTGCGTGTGTGTGGCGCCTAATTTGTTGTGACTCACCAGCCTGACGCGCCTCTCTGCTGGCCTCCGTTATTTAACTGAGGGTTTCTTCACAATACGGTTGTTGTTCGTGAGTGGAAATGTGCAGTACGTGTGAGTTCACACCGCATAGCATCGTCAACGTGTTGGCATACTCTGGAGACCAGATGGTTAAGTGGTAAAATCATTAAATACCTGAGTTTGGTAGGTTGAGACGCTACAGCTTGTTGTTGTCCGTTTTGGAGTAAACAACGATATTGGCTGTTGACAAAAATGCTTAACACTAATTCTGCATTTAATTTGTGTCGCCACGATGGCTTATTCAATAAGTGAGTACAGAAATATATAATAAAGGGAGAGCAGCTAAGCAGAAAATTACACTATTTAACATAATTCTAATGTCTCCAGCGGGTTTTCTCCCTTTAGCTCGAGCGCGCAAGCAGGCATGATTTTATAGCGAGGTCTGAATTATGAAATAAGATACAATAGATTAGGAGACAGTTAGTTTTGGGTAGGATTATTAGACGTCAGGATTTCGCCGGACATGTCCTGCTCGTTAAGTGTGTGTCCTCCGTCAGTTAGACATTCTGTATTTTACAATTTTAAAAAAAGTCATCTTTGAGTGCGGTCTTCGCATGCCGGTTGGCTACCATGGAGCGCCATTCCTCTCTGCCTCTTGCTTTGATGGTGCAAGTTGTCATAGCCTGACTTATCCATATTTTTATGTTACTCATCCATGTTAGTCTTGGTATGCCTCTTTTACCTTGTATTTTCTCTTCCTAGATTACTTTTCATAGTCTGCCGTGTCTTTTAACATGCCCCGCAAATCTCATTTGTCTTGTTTCAATTGTATTTAGTAGTTTTATTGTAATTTTTTTGTTTGTTTTAAAACTTCATCGTTTGTTTTCTTTTCTTTCCATAAAACTGTTCCTATTTTATAAATCCACATTTCCAAGGCTTCAATTTTCTGTTCTGTGTTCTTGCCTAATGTCCATGTTTCTGCACCACACAGGAATTTTGAGAAGAAATAACATTTTGATATTCTTAGTTTTAGCCTTGGTGTTATTTGTTTCGATGATAATATATTTTTCATGGCATTAAAATTACTTTTTGCAATTCCTATTCCTTTGTTTATTTCAGTTTTACATTTTCCATCACTGGTTATATTATGTCCAAGGTAAATTGTAGCTCTGAACTGTCTACAGGTTCATTTCTTCAACTTTGATAACCACTTTTTTATTTTTTTAGTATTATCATTGTTTATGATCATAGTTTTAGTCTTTTTGATATTAATATCTAATCCATATTTTTTTGCTTGTCATGTTTATTTCATTAAGTAGATTCTTAAGAATTTTCTGCTAGTAATATAATATCATCAGCATATTTAAAGTTATTGATTAGCTTTCCATTAATGTTTATGCCTGGCATCTCTGTGATGTTTTTAAATATTTTCTCAGTGTATAGATCGAACAATCTATCTAGAAATGATAGACATAATAATAAAAGAAAGCAACAAAAAAGGTCTCAGTCTGAATAATAAGAATACAGAAGTAATGGTCATATCAAAGAAACAATCATCACCATCACACAGCATAAAAATAAACAGGACATCTAAAACAAGTGCAACGTTTCAAATACTTGGGCACAATAATAACATCAGATGGGAGATGCACCACAGAAATAAAAAGCGGAATAGCTCATTCCAAAATAACATTTCAGAAAATGAAAAACATCCTGTGCAACAAATCTATGTCAATAGAAGTTATAAAGAGAATTCATCGGTGCTATATAGAACCAATTCTGTCTTATGGAAGCGAATCATGGACAGTTCCATTATAATATTGCACACCCTTCTCCACCCCATTTACTGACAGAAAAAGCCATCTATCTGGTCTTTGGTTCATGAAGTCATATCTGCAGTCCTGTTTACACGATGAAGCTGACAGTTCTTTCCGTGTCGTGACGGCTGCCCTAAAGTTTATGACTTAGTTCGGCACCCGCTGGCCAGATTTAGCACCGTGACTTCCTTTGGTAAGCAAGACCAACCCACTTATAAAAACAGCATCACTTCTACAATCTTGGGTGATCACTTCACTCCACAACTTTCTGTTTCTATTGTCTTTTCTTTTTCTACCTTTCAAGTATTATATTTAATGACCATCAAATGAAAGGACTATAGGTCACGTTGGAAGGGAGAGCTGTAAATAAGCGACATGCAGGATACAATACATCTGCTGCCACCGCCCACCAAGACCCATTATTTTCAGATACGGAACAGGCCACTACATACTCGTGAGCCACCTCTACCCCCTAGGAACAACCCACACTGGCAAATGTCACTGCGGAAGAGGGGCCCAGACTACAGAACACATTTACACCCTAAGAATCACCCACACTGGCAAATGTCACTGCGGAAGAGGGGCCCAGACTACAGAACACATTTATACCCTAAGAATCACCCACACTGACGAATGTCGTGATTAAAAGGGGGGGGGGGGGGCCCAGACTACAGAACACCTTTACACCCTAGGAATCACCCAC
Source organism: Megaustenia siamemsis (assembly GCA_032433765.1). NCBI lineage: Eukaryota > Metazoa > Mollusca > Gastropoda > Stylommatophora > Ariophantidae > Megaustenia > Megaustenia siamemsis. The sequence goes on along the minus strand of JAVIAB010000059.1, from coordinate 40,056,584 downwards.
ACTTACGAATGTCACTGCGGAAGAGGGGCCCAGACTACAGAACACCTTTACACCCTAGGAATCACCCACACTGACGAATGTCGCGATTAAAGGGGGGCCCAGAACACCTTCTTTAGTTATGCAATAACTTGGCTGAACTTTAACGTCAAACGTGGCCCAAAGACATAAACATACAACAAAAATTGATGGCACAATATGAAGACCTGGAGAGGAATACGAACTTTGTCCTGGCGATAGGGAAAAACACATAGCATACTAAAAGCTTCACGAACGCGGAAAGAAAGAGAGAGAGAGAGAGGGAAAGATATGGTATTAAAATTGTATCGTTCTTGTCTTATACTGTTTTGTATCATTTGCATTTTAATGAGGATATAAAAAAAATTGAGTTGGGATATTACAAGTGCTGGATCATAACGAAAAAATCAAAACCAAACGGCTTCAACAATGGTTTAATTGATCTCCCATGAAAATTGTGCACAAAAGGCACGTTCAGGCAATCTAAGGTTTTTATATGACGGAGATGTGAGTTCAGGATGAACATAAGAATGAAGAAATATGTAACAACAGCGAATAGAGACAAACACAAATGATAGAAGAACGCAGGCATTAGAACATTGTTGTGAAAAATCTACAAACGACAGCAGATAATGCAGGATGTAGGGAGCCAATGTTTGCTGTAACAAGTTCAATATCGATTACATTTAAATAATGTATGTCGGTAAAAACACGGCGGAATGAGCATGCAACATAATATTCTGAGGAGCATTTGATAAAAAATGTCCATCACAAATGATTGATCTCCAGAGACGCAAATAATATTACTTTGGCTCATTTGTAAGCTGCGAAAATTATTGACCGTTACGTATGAATACTTTTACTTTCTTTTCTCAGAATTACATTTTTGTTATGTTGTATTTTGTTGTAGTTTTATTTTCATTATTCATCACTATGGTTATCAACTACTTTGTCACTGTTGGATCTTTTTTCCAGTTACTTGTTTTCTCAGTTCTGCGTGAGATGTTCTTCGTTCCCCGCGGTAATGCCCTGCTAGTCTGCGACTTCTTGCATGGCTTTCATGCTAGTCGTATGCCCTCTCATCTACCTCATAATATGCCCTTCATAGTGATCTTCTCCAGGCCATCATATTATATATAACAAAATAATAACATCTTAATTGAATAAAATGGTAAGTGAATAGAGGGTTAATGAGTTAACTGTGAGTAAATGAACTGAAGGTTAGTGAATCGATTGTGACGAGTGAGTGAGTGAGCGAGCGAACAAGTGGTGAATAGAATATATCGTATATAATTTAAAGCTATATATTTCAACACAGTGATACATATTTATCATATTAAGAATTAGAATGTAGTGATTCAAAATTCCCACAGTGTTTTAAATATTTATCACTCTCATAACACAGTTCGCGAATAACGTCACAACACATCTCAATTCTATACATATTTATACTCTGATTAATGCATACATTAAAAACATGTGGGAAATAATCAATAGGCTGGAGAAATTAAACATTGATGACAAGAATCTGAAAATCATAAACAACATGTACTGGCAACTAACAGCAGTAGTAAGAAGTAGCAACCAAGTAGGACAGTTCCAATATATAAAACAAGGAGATAGACAAGGCTGTGTTCTATCGCCGGATCTTTTTTAATTTTACTGGAAAAATATGAGATCACTAGTAGATGTTAAGGGAATTGAAGTCAACGATCACAACATAAATAATTTGCGATATGCGGATGACATAGTCTTAATAGCAGGGACAGAGAACGACCTACAAGAAATGATAGACATAATAGTAGAAGAAATCAACAAGAAAAAGTCTCAGTCTGAATAGTAGGAAAATAGAAATAATGGTCATATCAAAGAAACAATCATACCCAGCATGCAGCATAAAAATAAACAGGACAAATCTGAAACAAGTGCAACGCTTTAAATACTTGGGCACAATATTATCACTTGGAAGATGCACCACAGAATTAAAATCAGAATAGCTCAGGGCAAAACAGCATTCAGAAAATGAAATACATCTTATGCAACAAATCTATGTCAATAGAAGTGAGAAAGAAAGTTCATCGATGCTATATATAGCCAATTCTAACCAAATGGAAGTGAATCATGGACAGTAGACAAACAAATGAAATGACGATTAGAAGCCACAGCGATGGGATTTCTCAGAACAATGTTGAAAGTTCCCTGGACAGCTAAAAAGTCCAACTAGGAAATTATCAGGTGGCCAACACAAAAAGGTAACTCATTAAAAACATCAGCAATAAACAATCATTATTTTTCGGGCACATCATGAGAAGAGGAAAGTTGGAATACTTGGTTACAACTGGCAAAATAGAGGGAAAGAGAGATCGCGGATGACAAACAGAGAAAATACTAAATATTACTTGGTGACATGGCATGGAATACAGTCAAGAACAGAACTGATACGATGCACTTTTGATAGAAGATTGTGAAAGGACATTATCGTCTACGCTCACCCGGTAAGGCACCGGATGATGATGATGATTTTAATGCAGGTCGACTTTGAATATGAATTATTGGGAATTATTAATTATAGAGAAAATATAAGTGTTTGCTGCCGAGTTTATTATTAACTGCTGGTAATTAAAATTGTGAGTAATGCATACTACAGTCTTGTGTAACGCAAATTGCTGCTGTAAAGGTTACAGTGTTGTGTTAGGATAACCCATAGTTGCACACCAGCTGCACACCATATTGAGAATCTCCATGGAGAAATCAGATCCACGTGCACGAACTCTGTAGCACATTCTGGGATCCATCGGTGTGCGGAGATTTTTTTGCTGACAATTTTACCTGGACACCGGTCATTTCTGTGGCGTACGCACACTTTTCGAATTTTATTTGCATAGGATTCTTTAACATGCGCGATTGCACACTGGACCTCCTCTTATTTGCCGTTATCCGAGAGGGTTAGACATCGAATCTCACTACACAGAGACAAAAAGTAAAGTCATGAAGAAATAACGGATTCAAAAAATATTCGCGCTGGTGGAATTGAAACCAGACTTTCTTGACACGATGCTGGCGCTCTATCTATAGATCAGTGTTTCTCAAATTTGTTTCCCGTGACGCCTCTGTCTTTTCGTGAGAAAGATCACAATATAAACGTTTTTTCTTATTGCAAATAGATCGCTTTATGTACATCATGACACGTCAGTGTCCTCATATCTGTCCATGACCATCGACTCACATTTGTTTACTGGTGAGTATCCAACTTTATACACCACTTTATTGGAATACCGGTCAATATGGCAGATAGGCGGCAAGAACCATTCAGGTTCAGTGTGAAAAGTGTTCTTTGTTGCAGTTTCCTCATATTCCAGGTCCGGCTTGACTTTAGTGCTCAGTGCACACCGTGAGCTGTGTGTGTTTTTTTTATATTTTTTTATCCAGATCGTGTTTCGATATTCAAATTGTTTACGATGAATCATGATATAGTATGATGAAGAACAGTTCAGCTGTGTTCACCTTCGGTGCCGCTCAGCCTTATGACTTTTGGCGTGTGCTGTAGCTGCTATGATGGAGACTGCAGCTGCCTTTCTTTGTTTGGATCCCTCACTGAGATGAGTTTTAATTTTGATGATTCCACTGACACGGGCGGTTGAGCAGTTTAGGATTTTAATTCGTTCGCAGCGATATCGGGACCTTCGACTAACCACGACCATAGCCATATACCACTTTATAAGAGACTTCATTTATTAGCCACTTTCAGAAGGTGCATGAAGGAAACAGATTTTTGCAATTTGGAATTGAACTCGACCCACCCGATCACCAGACAAGAGCACTGGCCACCTCTGTAATGCATCTTCTACATACTCTTCAGGGAAAATGAAATACCTTGAAGAATTATTGCACGGAAATAGTTCTGGAATTAGTATTCTCTTTCAATGTTGTTATCAAATTAATTACGAGCAAAAAGAGAGGAAACTAAACAAGAAAACATGCTCAGCTTCATTTAGAAGACGTTGGCAATACATTGATCATGTGCTGAGATTGGATGATGAAAGACTTTCCCATCGGACATGCATGTGGAAGCCATCTGGTAAAATAAATCGAGATCAAACAAAGTTCAAACAATCTCTTGTAGAATGGGTATAAAGAGAGAAACCATTCATTGTGAGGTAACAAAGATCAAACAATCTCTTGTAGAATGGGTATAAGAGATAAACCATTCACTGTGAGGGAACAAAGATCAAACAATCTCTTGTAGAATGGGTATAACGAGAGAAACCATTCATTGTGAGGTAACAAAGTTCAAACAATCTCTTGTAGAATGGGTATAAAGAGATAAACCATTCACTGTGAGGGAACAAAGATCAAACAATCTCTTGTAGAATGGGTATAACGAGAGAAACCATTCATTGTGAGGGGACAAAGATCAAACAATCTCTTGTAGAATGGGTATAACGAGAGAAACCATTCACTGTGAGGGAACAAAGATCAAACAATCTCTTGTAGAATGTGTTTAACGAGAGAAACCATTCATTGTGAGGTAACAAAGATCAAACAATCTCTTGTAGTATGTGTTTAACGAGAGAAACCATTCATTGTAAGGGAGCAAAGATCCAGTAGAGGGATGAACACACACACAAACGTGCGCGCTCACATGCACACACACACACAAACACTTGCCCATAAATGGTTTTTTCTTTGTTTTATTTCTCTCACTCACATTTATTCTCATTTTAATTTAACTGTAGTTCTCTCGCTCTCTCTCTCTCTCTCTCTCTATCTATCTATCTCTCTCTCTCTCTCTAACATTATTCTTCCTCCTTCAGTCCATCAGGTCCATCTCACTTCTTTACTTCCTCTATCCCCCAATCACTTTTACAACCACAATCGTTAATCCTCCTCCTTCATAACTCCAAGCCTCTTCCTAGTTTCCTCTCTCAATCTCTAAATCCCCATCTTTTAGTTACATTTCTAATTACCCAACATTAAACTCTATTCCTCCAAACAGGGCATTAAAGTCCACAAAAACCCGCTACTACGAACTTTGAAAAAAAAAAATCTGATATTTATTCTCCAGCTATTAAGCAAACACTATGCGGACTCATAGAGAGGACATGACAAATACAAGCACCTTGAAATAACGATGCCTAAAACAGATCAGCTAACAGGAACTTTGCTTGCATGATGAGCGTATTTTTGTAATTCCCTGAATAAGGCAGACAGGAAACACAGGATTCTAACTTGTCCTAGTTTGAATGGATGGAATGGGAGACAATGAGCTGGAAGGAATGTGCTGAAAATAGCATCATCATCAAGTACTATGCCTACTGGCGGAGGTGATCATGTGTCTCCACAACTTTCGATCTCGACAGTTGTTTATCATTTATGTTGTTGACCTTCTGTGCCAAGCCATTTTCTTAAGTTTATTATCTTTCCTCTTTGCTTCTCTCTATCGCTTCGTCTCTCAATTATCCCAGTTGTCACAATATATTACAGCTGCTCTTTTCTCATTCATCATCATCAAGTACCGGGCCTGCTGGCGTAGGTGATCATGTCTATCCACAACTTTCGATCTCGACAGTTATTTATCATTTCTTTTGTTGACCTTGTGCCATACCATTCTCTTAACTTGTCTGGTATCTTTTCTCCTTGCATCTCTTCGTCCCTCGATTTTTCCGGTTGTTACACTATATTACAGCAGTTCCCTTCTCATTACATGGCGAAAAAATGATGACTGTTTTTTTCTCTCCTAATATTCGAAATTAGCTCTCTTTTTCGTTTGGCCTCTTTCAGAACATTTTCATTGCTCTTCTTACCTGTCTGTGATATTCTCAACATTCTTCTGCAAAACGACATTTTTACAGCCTCCAGTGATTTTCTTGTCTGTTGTCTAATTGTCCATTATTCACATCCATATGTTAAGACTGGCTCTACATAACATTTAAGAACTCTTTTTTAGAAAATATAGACAAGAAATTATGATGGATTTGAGAACTATTTGATAACCGGTAAATATGCACGTAGGGACAATGTATTACTGCTCGGAATCTTCCTCTTCTTTCTTTTCACTGATACCTAACATGTGTCGTGGTTTATATCATTTGTTGTTCTTGAGCTGCTCGAACTGTCTGAATTAGTGATTTTCCTTTGTTGTTACATGTCTCTGTCACTGCATCTATCCATCTTCTTCTGGGTCTTCCTCTTGGTCTTTTTCCATGCATTCTCGAGAAGAACGCCCTTGATGGTGATTGGTGAGGATTCATTCTGACCAGTGGCCAAACCATTTAAGTTGTTGTTCTATATATTCTTGGCAGGGTTTTATTTTACCATTTTTCTTATGGTTTCATTTGGTATTCTATCTCTTCTTGTGTTGTTTGTTACTTTTCTCAAGCATCGCATCTCACATGTATTGATCTTTCTTAAATGTGATTTAGAAAGGGTCCATGTTTGACTTTCATAGCACAAAATTGGTATGAAGATGCTATTTATCATTTGTTGTTTAGCTGGCATAGAAATGTTTGAATGTCTTAGCAATGGTGAAAGCTGGTATGTAACAGCATTTGCTTTTTGTATCCTCATGTCAATTTCTCTGTCTATTTTTCGATCTTCTGTGAACATTGTGCCCAAATACTTGAATTCCTCTACTTGTTTAATTTCTTTATCTTTGATCTTAATGTTTAATAATGGGTGTCTTAATTTGCTTATTCTCATAGCCTCTGTTTTTGCTGTGTTAATTTTCATACCGCTTGGAATGAAAAGCAGAATTGTACAAATGTACTAGGAGTTGCGCGTGGTAAGGTCTTCTGCAGGAGATTCAGAAAAAAACGTTAAAAAATTATAATGGAAGAAAAGTGAATGTCTCTCCTGGTCGTGATAAGCGAATTGGAAAAATTGGTATCATTGACAATATTTTTCCATGGAATCGTGGGTAACGTGGTCGATATCACGCCAGGCCGCTTTTATGTGCGAGAAAAATATCTGGAGCACAATTTTAGAGACTTGGTGAACCTCAAACCCTTGTCTGTCCAAAATAAAAAAGGCACACACGTCTAGAGCCGCGATAGCTCAGTGGTTAGTGAACTGGGCTACCACGGACAAGGGGTAGGGTTCGATCTCAACCGACGGCTTTCGGGTTCACCCAGCCTTAAATGGGTACCGGATTTTTTCTGGGAAAGTAAAGCAGCACGGTCGTAATACTGACCACATTACCCCAAAAATCATGTGCTGAAGGTCTGTTAAATATAGGGTCACTAACACCATATTTCCCTATACGCCACTTGGCGTGACGGGGGTACTTTACTTACACACGTCTAGGAAGTGAACCTGGATCCTTTTGATCAGTTTTGGCCACACAAACTACCAAGCCATCAAGTTCACATTTAGAGATGTCCAGAGCTATGAATAACTGATCATTTTGATTTATCTTAAACACATTATCTTTAACACATTATCTTTAACACATTATCTTTAACACATTATCTTTAACACATTATCTTTAACACATTATCTTTAACACATTATCTTTAACACATTATCTTTAACACATTATCTTTAACACATTATCTTTAACACATTATCTTTAACACATTATCTTTAACACATTATATTTAACACATTATATTCAACATATTATATTTAACACATTATATTTAACACATAAAATTTAATACATTATATTTAACACATTATATTTAACACATATATTTAACACATTATATTAAAAACATTATATTTACCATATATTTAACACATTATATTTAACACATTATATTAAAAACATTATATTTAACACATTTAACACGTTATATTAAACACATTATATTAAAAATATTATATTTAACACATTATATTAAAACATGATATTTAACACATTATATTTAACACATTATATTAAAACATTACACAACCGACGGCTCCGGGTTCACCCAGCCTTTAATGGGTACCGGAATTTTTTCTGGGAAAGTGAAGCAGCACGGGCGTAATACCGACCACATTACCCTAAAAATCATGTGCCGAAGGTCTGTAAAATTTAATGTCACTAACACCATATTCGCTATAAGCCACTTGGCGTGACGGGGGTATTTACTTTTTTACTTTTACATTTAACAAATTTTATTACAACATTATATTTAACACATTATATTAAAGTAAAGTAAAGGTACAGTACGAGACTTGAACCGGCGTCTTTGCACGCGAGTTTGCATCCATATGTGCTCGGCCGCCTATCCAGAAATGTTCGGAGATTTCTGTATAGTGTCGCCTCATGCATCGAAACTCAGATGCGAGGCAACATTCCTCACCTTCCCAGGGTAATACCCTGGTACCCATTTCTGCCAACGGCTGGGTTGACCGTGGGAGTATTTTCTTTTTCCAACTACGAGTACAACTCACACTGCTCCCAGCGGGAATCGAACACGGGTTGTCCGAACGTCGGTAGTCCAGTCGGTGGTTTTCCCAACTAGGCTACCGAGGCCCCCAAATTATATAAAAACATTGTATTTAACACATTACATTTAAAACATATTTAAGACATTATATTTAAGATTAATGCATCTTCCTAATATCACCTTCTCACATTCACTGTCGTAGACATTAACAAATTAGTTTACATCTCACAACACACGGCTGGCTCTAATATTCCATCGATACATCTTTTTCGTGGTCGACCCTTGGGTCTGGTGTTCTCACAATGTTTGTTGAAGTCTCGTTGTGTTGTATTTTGTTCTTTCTGCCTTGTTACGTGACCAAACCATTTTATCGGTTGTTTCCTTTTATATTCAATGCAGGGGGCTATTCCGCATTGGTAGCACAACGTCTATGTTAAATAAAAGTAAAAAGGAAAGACATTGTTATCATTAGTGCATATGACCTCTATCTATATATCTACACATGCTACCATTGAGAAGTATGAAGAATTAATAAACGAAAAAGAAATATCATGTGAGGGATTTTAAATATGCTTTTACAGAAGAATATGGAGAATATTGACAATTGTAATGAGTTATGTCAATGATTAAAAGAAGTCATTAAACAGTAAACATGCTTTTCAAGTGCATTAAAAGCAAAGCATTCGTGCAATATTAGATCATATCATTAAGAGGAGTAAATTAATTACTGCATGTAATAATTTTAACAATGATCATTTTACATAGTTATAATACATTCGGAGGTAGCAGAACATAATGAAAAGAACTGAATGAACAGAAAGAAGACAGACACTTGTTGGGGATCTGAAGCATAGAAAAATGGAGCTTTTCACAAAAATCAATAATGACATTCGTTTTTTGGGACGCAAAGAGACCAATAACCTACAGAGACCAGCACCGTGTAATATCAAAGTAAAAGATAAAAGTGAACTGACGATCCATGATAGCCAACCTTCGAGGCATAGACGGCACCAGATAATGATTACGAACAGAACCTAGAAGACAGCTAACCAGCAGTGTAGATAGAATCTGAAAGAAAACGTTCTTATACGTGCTTCAATATTTCATCCCATCTCCCTGCATCCATCACGTGGGATTTTTTAAATGTAATTTTGTACATAACGTGGCAAGACAGATGTCATTACTTGTTTATAAGCCGATGAGTGGAATAAAATATAACGCAGAGATAGAGAGTGAGAAATAGCCCAGGATGGATGAAGGAGGGTATCATTTCTTCCTCTTTTATCTTTTCACTGATACCTAAAAGGTGTCGTGTTTATATCATTTGTCGTTCTTGAGCTGCTCGAACTGTCTGAATTAGTGATTTTCCTTTGTTGTTCCATGTCTCTGTCACTGTATCAGTCCATCATCTTCTGGGTCTTTCTCTTGGTCTTTTTCCATGCTTTCTCGAGAAGAACGCCCTTAATGGTGATTGGTAAGGGTTCATTCTGACCAGGTGACCAAACCATTTAAGTTGTTGTTCTATATATTCTTGGCAGGGTTTTGTTCCTACCATTTTTATCATGATTTCATTTGGTACTCTATCTCTTCTTGTGTTGTTTGTTACTTTTCTCAAGCATAGCATCTCACATGTATTGATCTTTCTTAGATGGGATTTAGAAATGGTCCATGTGGGTGTCATATAATGGTGAATTATAAAACATGAGTAGCTTTGATAGATCCAAGGCTGTGCTATGGAATTCGTGTGCATGGGTCAGCGTGCTCCTGGGCGTTATAAATATTTCGAGTAGATTAGGGCACCTATGGATGTGCCCTGAGTGCAGTTATTATTATTTGAACATAAAATAACACAACATAACATAAGCAACTCTGAGATGCAGGGTCCTTTTCACTGTACTTAGACGGTGACCATGATGACTCCAATCTCTGAGTTAGTCAAGCAGAGCACTTTTATACAATCTTCGTAGTACGAGCGGGGATCCATGAAGAATAATTCCTCACAAAAAATGAAGAAATAATAACAGTAATTTAAGGGAATATAAAAATGAGACCAGGAGGGTTTGTGTCGTAGTGGTTAGTGCACTTGCTTGGCGATCAAGTGAACATAGATTCAAGTCTTCTAATGACTGTCCAAACAATGGAACCTGAAAATAAAAGATCCATGAGATACATGTTTTCCCAAGCTCATACAAGTTATAAGAAAAATATAATACGTTATAAGTTAAACTATTATTTATTTCTGAATATATTATGGATGTAATAATCTTAGTAGCAGTCTGCTTTTTGTTGTTGTTTACTTTTTGCATGCACATTCTAGAAATAAAAGGAGAGTTTGAGTTGTGTAATTTAAAATTGTGAAAACGAAATAAGTTAATAGCAGAATTGATGGACATCGGAGACTGTTCATGGTCTAAGCCAATTTTGCAAATGAAACTCTAGGCTACTCATACAGTTGTTTAAGACTCTGTTCTACACATGCTATTGTCTAAGACTCTCAATCATCTGTTCTACACATGCTATTGTCTATGACTCTCAATGACCTGTTCTACACATACTATTGTCTAAGACTCTCAATGATCTGTTCTACACATGCTATTGTCTAAGACTCTCAATGATCTGTTCTACACATGCTATTGTCTAAGACTCTCAATGATCTGCTCTACACATGCTATTGTCTAAGACTCTCAATGATCTGTTCTACACATGATATTGTCTAAGACTTTCAATCACCTGTTCTACACATGCTATTGTCTAAGACTTTCAATGACCTGTTCTACACATGCTATTGTCTAAGACTTTCAATGACCTGTTCTACACATGCTATTGTCTAAGACTCTCAATGACCTGTTCTACACATGCTATTGTCTAAGACTTTCAATCACCTGTTCTACACATGCTATTGTCTAAGAATTTCAATGACCTGTTCTACACATGTTATTGTTTAAGACTTTCGATGACCTGTTCTACACATGCTATTGTCTAAGACTCTCAATAATCTGTTCTACACATGCTATTGTCTAAGACTCTCAATGATCTGTTCTACACATGCTATTGTCTAAGACTTTCAATTACCTGTTCTACACATGCTATTGTCTAAGACACTCAATGATCTGTTCTACACATGCTATTGTCTAAGACTCTCAATGATCTGTTCTACACATGCTATTGTCTAAGACTCTCAATGATCTGTTCTACACATGCTATTGTCTAAGACTCTCAATGATCTGTTCTACACATGCTATTGTCTAAGACTCTCAATGATCTGTTCTACACATGCTATTGTCTAAGACTCTCAATAATCTGTTCTACACATGCTATTGTCTAAGACTCTCAATAATCTGTTCTACACATGCTATTGTCTAAGACTCTAAATGATCTGTTCTACACATGATATTGTCTAAGACTTTCAATCACCTGTTCTACACATGCTATTGTCTAAGACTCTCAATGACCTGTTCTACACATGATATTGTCTAAGACTTTCAATCACCTGTTCTACACATGCTATTGTCTAAGACTCTAAATGATCTGTTCTACACATGATATTGTCTAAGACTTTCAATCACCAGTTCTACACATGCTATTGTCTAAGACTCTCAATGATCTGTTCTACACATGCTATTGTCTAAGACTCTCAATAATCTGTTCTACACATGCTATTGTCTAAGACTCTAAATGATCTGTTCTACACATGATATTGTCTAAGACTTTCAATCACCTGTTCTACACATGCTATTGTCTAAGACTTTCAATCACCTGTTCTACACATGCTATTGTCTAAGACTTTCAATGACCTGTTCTACACATGCTATTGTCTAAGCCTTTCAATGACCTGTTCTACACATGCTATTGTCTAAGACTCTCAATGACCTGTTCTACACATGCTATTGTCTAAGACTTTCAATCACCTGTTCTACACATGCTATTGTCTAAGACTTTCAATGACCTGTTCTACACATGTTATTGTTTAAGACTTTCAATGACCTGTTCTACACATGCTATTGTCTAAGACTCTCACTAATCTGTTCTACACATGCTATTGTCTAAGACTCTCAATGATCTGTTCTACACATGCTATTGTCTAAAACTGACAGATCTGTTCTACACATGCTATTGTCTAAGACTTTCAATGATCTGCTCTACACATGCTATTGTTCTTAAGACTTTCAATGACCTGTTCTACACATGCTATTGTCTAAGACATTCAATCATCTGTTCTACACATGCTTTTGTCTAAGACTTTCAATGACCTGTTCTACACATGCTATTGTTTAAGACTTTCAATGACCTGTTCTACACATGCTATTGTCAAAGACTCTCAATGACCTGTTCTACACATGCTATTGTCTAAGACTCTCAATGATCTGCTCTACACATGCTATTGTCTAAGACTCTCAATGATCTGCTCTTCACATGCTATTGTCTAAGACTTTCAATTACCTGTTCTACACATGCTATTGTCTAAGACTCTCAATGATCTGTTCCACACATGCTATTGTCTAAGACACTCAATGATCTGTTCTACACATGCTATTGTCTAAGACTCTCAATGATCTTTTCTACACATGCTATTGTCTAAGACTCTCAATGATCTGCTCTTCACATGCTATTGTCTAAGACTTTCAATTACCTGTTCTACACATGCTGTTGTCTAAGACTTTCAATGACCTGTTCTACACATGCTGATGACTAAGACTTTCAATCACCTGTTCTACACATGCTATTGTCTAAGACTTTCAATGACCTGTTCTACACATGCTATTGTCTAAGACTTTCAATGACCTGTTCTACACATGCTATTGTCTAAGACTTTCAATGACCTGTTCTACACATGCTATTGTCTAAGACTTTCAATGACCTGTTCTACACATGCTATTGTCTAAGACTCTCAATGACCTGTTCTACACATGCTATTGTCTAAGACTTTCAATCACCTGTTCTACACATGCTATTGTCTAAGACTTTCAATGACCTGTTCTACACATGCTATTGTCTAAGACTTTCAATCACCTGTTCTACACATGCTATTGTCTAAGACTTTCAATCACCTGTTCTACACATGCTATTGTCTAAGACTTTCAATGACCTGTTCTACACATGTTATAGTTTAAGAATTTCGATGACCTGTTCTACACATGCTATTGTCTAAGACTCTCAATAATCTGTTCTACACATGCTATTGTCTAAGACTCTCAATGATCTGTTCTACACATGCTATTATCTAAGACTCTGACAGATCTGTTCTACACATGCTATTGTCTAAGACTTTCAATGATCTGCTCTACACATGCTATTGTTCTTAAGACTTTCAATGACCTGTTCTACACATGCTATTGCCTAAGACTTTCAATCACCAGTTCTACACATGCTTTTGTCTAAGACTTTCAATGACCTGTTCTACACATGCTATTGTTTAAGACTTTCAATGACCTGTTCTACACATGCTATTGTCTAAGACTCTCAATGACCTGTTCTACACATGCTATTGTCTAAGACTCTCAATGATCTGCTCTACACATGCTATTGTCTAAGACTCTCAATGATCTGCTCTTCACATGCTATTGTCTAAGACTTTCAATGACCTGTTCTACACATGCTATTGTCTAAGACTCTCAATGATCTGTTCTACACATGCTATTGTCTAAGACACTCAATGATCTGTTCTACACATGCTATTGTCTAAGACTCTCAATGATCTTTTCTACACATGCTATTGTCTAAGACTCTCAATGATCTGCTCTTCACATGCTATTGTCTAAGACTTTCAATTACCTGTTCTACACATGCTGTTGTCTAAGACTTTCAATGACATGTTCTACACATGCTGTTGACCAAGACTTTCAATCACCTGTTCTACACATGCTATTGTCTAAGACTTTCAATGACCTGTTCTACACATGCTATTGTCAAAGACTTTCAATGACCTGTTCTACACATGCTATTGTCTAAGACTCTCAATGATCTGTTCTACACATGCTATTATCTAAGACTTTCAATGACCTGTTCTACACATGCTATTGTCTAAGACTATAATTGACCTGTTTTACACATGCTATTGTCTAAGACTCTCAATAACCTGTTCTACACATGCTATTGTCTAAGACT